>JAGXJF010002419.1:0-106727 GCA_019208055.1 Stipa capillata
CGCTCAGGGAGAACCGAGCACTGGACTCTGCAATTCGGAGCGGTTGTTTCCCCCTCCACGCTCAAGGCCAAGCTGCTCCGCCTTCGCAGTCTGAGCTCTTCCGTCCCCTTGAGAAGTCTGCTGTTCGCTCGGCTCGATCCGAGCTCTGACGGCGAGCTGCTTCAGCCGCGCCTCCTCGTCGGCGGCGCGCTTCTCCCGCCTCGCCAAGTCCAGCTCGCGCGGCTTCACCAGCGCGACCCGGCGGTTGAGCTCTCGCTCCTGCCGATCGAGCTCCTGCGTCCTCGGGATGATCTCCTCCCTCATCTCATGGAGGATATCCCGCTGGCGCTCGATCTTGGCAAGATCATTCTCGTACTCTCGCTTGGCGACGCGAGCACGGGCCTCTAGCATCTCCGCCATCTCCCCCAAGACCCGCTCCCGATCCTCTAAGGACTTCTCCTTGAAGAGGAGATCCTCGCGGAGCTGATCGATGGCGGCATGCGCGGCCTCAAACATATCGGAGGGAGCCCCCCCGAGACGTCTGGCCTTGCCGCGCAGAAGGCTGCTCCTCGGCCGGAGCAGCAAGGCCTTGGCCCCCAAGCTCCTCCTCCTGGGGCTCGGGGCGCCCGGCCACGATCAAAATCCCGGCCCTTCCCTCGGGCCGGATACCTTCGGCCCCTCCAACCGGGGCCGTTCCTTGTTCGGTTGCCGCCACCCGCTCCTCGGGCGCGGCAACACGAAGTTCCTCCGCCGCCGGCGTCTCCTCCGTCGTCGCCGGCACCTCCAGCGTCGCCGGCGCCTCCGTCGCGCCCGGCGCCTCCACCTCCGCGCTTGGGGCAGCTTCCTCCCGCGAAGCGGCGTCAGCACTCGGGGCTGGCGCCGTGCTCGGGGTCGGGCTCGCGCTCGGTGCAGAGGGCGCGCTCGGGGGCGGGCCCACCGACTCGCTCGGAGCCGAAGGGCCACTCGGGGGCGTAACCGCGCTCGGGGTCGTTGAAGCCCTCGCCGAAGGAGGAGGACTCGGGGACGGGCGAGTTCTCTTGCGCTCCCTAAGAGAACAGATGCAGGCAAGTTCGGGTCAGCACCCGAGCAGGACACTTAGCCAAAAAAAAGGAAAAAGAGAAGTTGGAGGGAAGAAAGTTTTTCAAAACTTACTGCCACGAGCCCCTTAAAACATGGCGTTCCACGCCGAGGGGCAGCGGCGGATCCTTCCTCTTCTGACCGACGGCGGCGCCCGCGTCCGCCGCCGACGCGCCTCCAGAAGGCGCAACTCCAGAAGGCCTTTGCCCGGAGCCGCTACCTCCTGCCCCCTGGGCCGCAGAGCACACGGGCGGAGGAGGCGGCGGTGCAGGGCCACTGCCTCCCGCCCTCGGCGTCGTAGGGCGCACGGGCGGAGGTGGTGGCGAAGGCACCGGGCCAGAAAAGCGCAATGCGGGCCCTCCCTGCACGGAGGGGCCCGCCCCGGAGCTGCCTCCCGCGTCCGTCGGTCGCCTCCCCGTGGCCGGCGGTGCTTGTGGGCGTAGCTTCGGCGCCTGCGGCCGCGGTGGCGGGGACGGAGGGGGAAGGGCTTGCCCCTTGCCCTTCGGATCGGCCGGATCATGGATCGCGGCGGGGGCCCTCGGCTCCTGAGCTGCCCTCGCCGCTTCGGCTCCTCGCCGCTCGCGAAGATCCGAATGCCCACCGCAGGCCTGCGGCTGCCGTCCTTCGGCGGGCCACGATGCCCTTCGCGTCGCACGACGGCATCATGTCAAGGATGGCCTGGCGATCTGCGCTAACGCAGAGCGGCAGGTCCGGCCGCGACAGGACGGCGCTCGTGGCGTCCGGCACCCCGAGCAGCGACTTCAAGATGGCCGCTAGCACCGCCTCGGTCCAGTTGTTGTCGGCGCCGACCTCCGTCCGGGTGACGTCCATGTCCCCGGTGTACATCCACGCCGGCCGCTCGCGTTTCCGCAGCGGCGCCAGCCGGCGTCGCAGAAAGTCGCCGACGACCATGGTGGCAGTCAACCCCAACTCCCGGAGTTGGGAGATGCGAAGGGTCATCACCACCAGCTCGTTGTCGTTCTCGGCGAGATTATCCCACGACTTGTCATGCCTCGCCGGCTCCTCCGGAAGAGTGAGCGACTGCGCCGGGTCAGTGTTGATGTAGAACCACATCTGACGCCAGTCGTCCCACTTGTTCCGCAGCGTTTGCTGGATGTAAGGGTTGGCGAGCTTCGGGCGAAGCTGAAAGTTGGCGCTCCCGCTAACCTCCGTCCGAGCCGAGCCCCGGCTCCTCCCGACGGAGCGGAGGACGAAATAGTGCCGGAACAGCGGCACCGACGGCATCACCCCCACGAACATCTCACAGAGGTGGGCGAAGATCGCCAGCACCACCACGGAGTTGGGGGTGAGGTGCAGCAGGTGAATGCCGTAGGCCTCCAGCACCTCCAGGAAGAAGGGCGAGAACGGCGGAAGCAGCCCGGCGGCGAGGAAGCTGGCGAAGATGACGGTCTCGTCCGCCCGCGGCGCCGGCGGGTACGTCGCCGGCCGAACCCTTGTCGGGTGCGGCCGGCCCTCCGGCACCGCTACCTTCCGAACCTTGTCCATTGCCTCCTCATTGAGGAAGCGGGACTTGGGGAGCACGGCGTCATCGGCGTCCTACGCCAGGGGGGTCGATCGGGTGTGGCGGCGAGTCATGGCGGCGGGGATGGTGGCGAAGAAAGAGGCGAAGGTGGCGAAGAGAGTTTTTTCTTTCGGATGGCGAGAGGAAGAAGACGGAGAAGAGCGCCAAAGCTTTGGGAGCAAAGTGTTTGGCGCAAAATCCGGAAGGTCCAAAAGGTGCGGGGCCGTTTTTCTTTTTAAGGAAAAAAGACTTCGGAAGTTGCAGACCGCCCACACCCGTTGATCTTCCGCGCGATCGTGGGTTGTTAGTTGTCAGTCCGCTGCCACTGACATTGGGCCTGCGGCCGCGCGAAACCCGGAGGGCGTGCAATCATGGCCTGCGGAATTACTGCCGCGCGCAGTAAAAACGCAGTCGCACGAAACCCGGGGCACGCAACCACCTGCGCGCGGCATAAAAAGGCGCGCGCCTTTCCCGCGCAGGGCAAAAACCGAAGCGCCGCCGCCAGGTGGAGAGAGCGGATTGGCCGCCCCTTCCACCCCGCACGCGCGCATTAAAAGCACTCATCGGCAGGGCGCATGAAGATGGGCCGACCTCTCTGGTTGACCCGTTAATGAAAAGAAGGCCTTATCCCCAGTCGCGGCCCTTCGGGTCGCGGCCCATTGGGCCGTCGCTGGAAGACAAGGCCGGGGGCTACTGTCGGCGGAATGGGACCCACGGTCCCCCGAACCACCGGCACAGGCCAACCAGAGGCCACAGGGCGTGACACGTGGCGGCCTTATCGGCAAAAGCCCCGCTGGAGAAGCAGGTGGGCCCGGTGGTCAAACCCGGGCACTCGGGGGATTCCCCCGAGTGCCACGTTCGTGCGAGCCATCTAAGGGCCTTGCGGTCCCGAGGGTCCAAGGCCCAAGAATCAAGGAAGCGATCGGGGCCCTCTCCCCGAGCGACCGGCATCCCGCAAGGCGTGGGCCCAGAAGAGTGCTCGGGAGGGTCCCCGGGCGGACCCCCCGAGCGCCTCCCCCAAGCGGAGTCCCGAGCGACCCCCCGACGGACGCTCCCCGAGCGCCCGGGGTCGGCCAAGGCAGTCCGGGACAGCTGGCGCTCTCCGAGGCCGAAGGGGTTGCTCGAAGGAGGTAGCGCTCGGGGGTCGTGGGGCCCCCCTGTGGGGCCCTCCTCCGGGCTGCCGCAGCAGTGAGCTGGCTTCTTCCATAAGCCTTAGTCCCGGCAGAGGCATTTAATGCCTGTCATTCAGGCATTAAATGCTAAAGTCCCGTATGGGCATGATATCGATCAGGCCAGTCCCATCCCCGCAGGGCAAATCCCTTTTTGCCATAGCCCCTGTCAGGGGATGGGGTCCGTCTGACAGGGTTGTTGACCGGCCAGGCGCGCTGCCCCGCGCGCCCGCGTCGCTGTCACCCCTTTCCGCCCCTTTGGGTCAAATCACCGCGCGCCTCGTGGCCCGCGTTTGGTCGCTGACTCGCGCGGGCCCAGGGGCGGATACTTCACCGACTTAGTCAGGAGGGGCCCGGCAAGCCTCTCTTCGCGGGTCCCGCTGAGCATAAAGCTGTCAGCCCCCCCCGGGCGGAGGGCATGGCGAGAAGACACGCGGCGCGAACACCGGCGCGGCGCATTAAATGAAGAGGTAGGCGTTCCCTTAGCGCTCACGATACCAGGTGCCATAGCCTTTGCTTGGCCTCTGTGGTGAACCCCCGGCTATATAAGGGGAGTTCCCAGACCATGCAAAGGGTTCGGATTCCAGAGAGAAAAAGGGGCGCTGGTTAGATTTCTTTATTCGGTATTAGAAGATCAGCTAGCCTGTTTGTAAGGAAGAACACCCCTGTAATCTTGATAGGATCAATACACCCGCCACGAAGCAGGACGTAGGGTATTACACCTCCGGGTGGCCTGAACCTGGAAAAATCCCTGTGTCTCCGGCATCAAGCATCATAACCACCCTCATCCTTGAAACGCCATCACCGGCTCATAAGAAAAGCTTTATATCGCCCCCGGCCGAACCAACAAGGGGGTCCATTCGGACCACCGCTAGAGACGTTTACTCGTCGACAGTGACCGTGACGAGGTCTTTTAGCTAGATCCCCCTAAGGTGTGACATGCCCACCGGGTCTGGCTCGGAGTTGAGAGTACGTCCCCACCTTCCGATCCCCCCATCTGTGCCGAGGGTCCTTGTAGCTACGTCCACCCCTTCTGCGGTACGGCAACATCGGCACCAAAGGCTGACTAACCTACTTGACCAAGCCAGTGCCCATATAGCATGTGGTTGTACTGTTGACACAGTTCTCCAATTACATGACTTCGGCCTTATGTGGTACGGACGACCCATGGTTCCTTTAAACCGGCCTTCTGCGGGTAGGCAACCATATGCTCCTTCATCACATGATCCAGCTGTCGCCCGCACCATATTAGGTGGTAAGTTTCACCCAGAGTAGAATAGGGAGAAGAGAGAGAGAGAGAGAGGGAAATCATCGGGCATCCGGCCCTAGCTCAGCGAGCTCAACAAGTTTCAACAAGGATCATCGATCCGATATTCATTCCTCCGTAGAGGCAAATCAAAACAACCTAATGATGAGTTTAAGCATGGCTAAGCATATCTCTACTCTATTCAGAATAAAACATATTAAACTACTCAGGGTATCAAGTATAAAAGGCGACAATCAGACAGGGTAAAAGTGTGTCAATCGACACGCTAGCTACTGGATTAAAAATAGCATGCATGTTTGTAAATAACAAAATATAATGACTTCAAAAATATAGGATCAAATATGATCAAGAAAAAGGGGCATACCTTCGTTGGCGTATTCCTTCACTTCTCCTCCTTGAACTTGACTCTGGTTAACCACGTCACTCCCTACTCGTCGTAACAGAAATAGAATGCAACAAATAAATAAATAAAGCAACTCCAAATAACTCAAACATTAACAGAAAGGAGGAGGATGGTTAGATCAAGGATAGGATTTGGAACACGAAGGGATTACTGGCAGAAGGGTAAACCAGAGGAAAGGGAGGAAAGACATCATCTCGTAAGATGAGATAAAGAGTCATCTCTAAACTATAGGTAGTTCAGAGTCAGGATTATATATATGGTAAGAACCACATATGACACATGGGTAAAAGGTTTATGGACCTGGTCCATAAAGAGTGGAGGTGATACGAAAGAAAGATCGTATGGCTACGATTGATTGACAGTGGAGAAGCACACGCCAATGGTTAAGGTTTCAAAAGATAGGGCACTACATGCGGAAACCACATGTAAGTGAGAAAGGATAGAGTCAAACAGAGACACATCTATAGCTTGGTAGAAGGCTTTGGACGGGAGGTATAGACGGATTCCTGATACAGATGGCAAAGCCATAAGTTAGAATTAGAAATTAGGATAAACACCAACATGGGTTGATCCGACATGGAAACATCGGTAGGATAGATACCGATGAAGATCGAGGCATTCCAATAAACGGAGCTATGCCATGGACTGGAGATTGGATCTCAAGGTTCATGGCCGAACATCGACAAATGATCGAAGGATCATGTCAATGCTTATTACCAATCAAGGGATTGATTACTGCCAGTGGATCATCATTGCATTATATGGTGCAATGATCAAGATCGAAAGAAGGCATCAACAGAAACTGAGGTGTGGAGTCCAAATGCTGGTGTCATGCCACAACCGGCATAGGAACCACGAATAATCTCAACCAAAAGATTTAGCGAAGGGCTAGCAAGCTTGAGCTAGGATGAACAGATTCACAAGAGACGGATCAGAAGATAGCCTTTGAATAGAAATTCAAGGCTTGGATAACAGAGATCATCTAACACTATTAGGGTCACTACACTGGCCATATTCCTTGTACATATAATATATAACATATAGCATATAAATATCATATACATATATATATATATAGGGTTTAGGGTATATATATATATACAAACACTTTAAAAGAAACATGGCACATCAATCATAACCTATTATGCTAGTTAGCACACATCATATAAAAGTCTAACATGCTATTATAACTTACACAACAGCAGAGATATTAATAAAGCTACAGCTACAGCTAAGCTAGTTGCAAATCACAAAAATATAGCAATTAACACCAAATAAATATAACCAAACATACATACACAACTATACAAACTAGGCTAATTCTTGCATAACTGATATACATTAACCACAAATAAATATTTAGATAGCTCTAAATATTTATAATGGTTAAACAACAATCATGAAACATAACATCATACAACATTATATTCATAATACCACAATGGCTACTGTTATGCTAGCATGACATATTAACAATAATACATGAGCATGTTAACTACAAACCGAAGCTCTACATAATAGTATACATGGTAATGAACATTACATAACAACTAGATTATGAGACATACTTAACTAACATGAGTACAACATATCCTAACATGGCTGGTGATCAAAATATTATTAGTGCAGAGAGGTTATCATCACTTATCTATTGTTGTAACATGGTTCACAATTTAAATTAGGGCATAAGAGAACTAGGGAATTACACATGCACTTCTATTATTCTAAAAGACTTGAATTTAGCCAAAAAGCTATTCTCTACCATTAGCATCAATTAATTAAGCATGGAACATCCTGGAATATGTTAACAGTACTGGAGCGGTACCAAAAATGATTTAATAATAATTTTTAATCTGAACATTAATTAATTAAGGCAATTACTACATTTCTAGTGTAACAATTAAGTAGAAAAATACTAATTAACATCAATAAATCATACAATTGGATTCTCGTGTCATACTACCAATTCTAGAGACATTTCATGTTTGCAAGTGTTCTGGAAATGTATTTTAAACAATTAAAGCTATTATTCTAAGCATGAAAACTACACTAAAAACATGGTAAAATATTATTTAATTATGCCAAATGAGTTCTCATGACTTGACATCATCCCTAGAATATAACATGATTTATTGGGTACTGGATATGAATTTTTAATAGCTAAAACAGATTTATAAAGAAACTATTGCTAAAACAGAATTTAAATATCAATTTTAAATAGATCTAGAACACATCTTGATTTCTATAGCTCAAAAAAATGCAGGAAAAATATTTTGGTTTACATGGTAAATGAGTTCTAGGGTTCTCTGATCCTAGGCAAAAATTTAATATAAATAACAGAGAGTATTTCTATTTTTAATAATTAAAATAAAGCTTATTTTAATTCTAGGAAATTCTACACAAGTCCAAAAATTATGAAAATTTCCAGAAGCACTCCCTATCATACTAGTAATCTACAGAAAAAGATTCACTTCAAAATAATCAACCAGTACAAAGTTATTATGAAATTAGGTTAAATTTCAACCAAATTTAAATATAATTCAAAATCCAGCGATCGGATTAAAAATCCGATTGCACCGTTGGATTCGTGGGGTTCTAACGATTCCATTTTACTCCTAAGACCAAAGATCAGGCAAGGATTAGATGGATACAAAATTTGGACGGAGGGAAGGCAAAAGGGGTACTCTATAGAGGTTACTGTTCACACGTGTACTGTTTATGCCACGGTAACAAAGGGCAAAAGTAGATCGATCCAAACAAGGGCTGCTAAAGGAGGTGGATGATGGCCAAAATTGGTGGAGGGGAAGTATTGCTCGGGTTGGTGGGAGTCTATCTTGGAGAAGGATTGGAGAGAGGCTCACCGTGGGTAGAGAAATCGAGGAGAGAAGAAGATCGTCGGAGTTGAGGAAGAACTCACGGTACGGTCGGTGGAGAGGAAGAAGCTCGCGGGTTTTTGCGGTAGGAGGTGCGCGTTGGCGTGGGAAATCTCCGGGTAGCAGCGCCTCGGTGTGGGGAACGTCGTGGTGGCCGGAATTGCTCGCCGGAGTTGGAGAAGAAGAGGACGTGGTGGAAGAATTTTTTTTGGAGAGGAGACAAAGGGAGAAAACCTAGGGGAGAGGGGGATTTTATAGGGGAAATAGGGAAGAGGAAAGGTCACAAATTAATGGCAGCAATTAGCAGCAGATTAGGGAAAAAATCACCAGAAATAAGGAGGCAATTGGCCGGCGGCGGGCGTTATGCTCGCGTGCGTTACGCACGGCACCCGCGCGGCCGCTTGGCTGCTTGTGCGTGCTGCATGCAGCACAAGGCCACGCTGGCCTGGTGGGCTGGCTGGCCTTTTTCTATTTATTTTCAGATTAAAAGCTGCGAAAAATAGAAACAATTCAAAACAACCTCAAAATTGGTTCAAAAATTATAAAAAATTCCAGTAAATCAATTTAGACATGGGGAATCGAAATAAAATATTTTTGAAGAAAATTTTTAAATGATATTCAATTTAAAAATTAAAACACTCTTTTTACTCCCAATTTAATTCATAACCTTGAATTAATTTGAGATAAAATTCCAAACAAAATACTTTACCATACATTACATAGTTGCACATCCTTCTCTCTTTAAAAAAAATTTCAAGCCCGTAAAAATTGAGGATGTTACACTCTCCTACTCGTAATGATAATCACCGTCACCGCTGCATGGTCCCCGGCTGCTAGTGAGCCGACGCCAGTTTTCTACGTCATTGCCATCCTCTCTGTGCCCCTCGTCGATCCCCATTGGCGTCCCTTCCCTCCTCTCCCGCTCACGCTGTGTGGCATACCCGATTTTGAGGCCGGATAAACCCCTGTGTTTACCGTGCTAGTCCCATGATCAGTGGCTAGCAAACACAAGACTTGATAGCAAAGACATACGGTACATTGTTCGATACACAAGTAGCCATATTTGGTCTTTATTAGTACAAACCAAGCCTATTGGCTGAATTTTAAGCTGCAACGGAATAAACACGTGGTAGATGACCCATCGGTATGCCAAACCACAGGCAACTGACTGGGGGTTGAAACCGTACGCTTCAAAGTCGCTCTCGCTATCTCCGGTCTAGTACTCCTCCTCATCGTCTGGCCACATCAACAAGCCAGGTGAGTACATTGAATGTACTCGTAAACTTTCCACCGGGGAGTTTGGCATGGATATAAATGCATGCAGGGGTGTCTCAAGAAATGGCTCTAACCTATGTTTCATGTTGTGCGAGAAAGTAAGTTTGCATATGAAATACGTAAGTAGATATTAAAAGCAGTTTTCGCAAATTGCCATGGTCTTACGAGACAAGCATCTGTTCGCTTTCTTCTTCCCGCTACAACGGGATTCATATCTGTGCTTTCCACTACAACGGAAAATCTGGTGATCACCCGCTTCAACGGGCAGTCTCAAGCTCACCCGCTACGACGATGATACTAGGGTTTGCCTGCTTCAATGGGGAAATCCCTTCTTCACTCCTCCCGCCACGACGGGGGAAACTTTCATGCCATTCTACGAACACGGCGGATTGCATCCTTAAACCCATGACAACATTTTTGGTTTTGAAACCCAATCTACTGTAGTGTGGCCCAACCAAGTTCGTCCTTGACCGTGGACACGGTTATTCGAATAGTTTTAACCCTTTGCAAAGGTGGTACGGCTTTACCCCCACGATGTAGGTCACTCTGGGCATACTGTGCACCGCATACTACCAGAGCTAGTACAACAAGACTCTTCACCGGAGTAAACCTAGCCATGAACCCACCAGAAGGACATATCCCAAACCTAGCTTGAGTCAGTACATCGCTATAAGGAGGTTGGCGTTCCAACTTTGTGGCGAATATGACCCCGCTTCAACGGGAGCTTTCTCTACAAAGGCTACAACCTCATCTGCACGCTTCACACTGCCCACGGGTTCATGCTAGTCTTAGACTGGGTACTAGGTCAAGTCCTTCCCATAAATGACATGTGGACGTACGGTAAGACTTGGCCAAATGGCACTTAAGCTTGATTCTTATGTGATCCGAGAGGGACTCCACACCATGTCCATAAACGGACAGCAAGAACCACGCCGGGCATTACCTCGCATATAACATTCTTCTTGCCTTCCCCCTTCATTTCTGACCCGGATCAAAATCTTCTCCTTTTTGTTTTGGTTTTCATAAAACCTTCGTCCGGCAAATATCCCACCCACGGATATACTACCCCCGTACACCATCGGACTCGACGGTCCCTTCCAAATATTCAATACATGAAAATTTCGGTATCCTCCCTTTTATGAAAACCTAATTTTGCTACTGCAGGGCTAAGCGGATATATACATAATCTACCCTAGGCTTCCCATTAACATTTCTCGGGATATATAGTTCTAGGGCGACAAGGAGTTCAGTGTCGAGCTAGGATTTGCTAAGCATTGGTCATAACTTCTCTACATAAAATAACGAGTCGTAGAACATAGCGTGGATGTTTCGTAAGCAAAATACCAATTCGTAAGCTTGGGTTTCAACATGATCAAGGTCAAAGAGCTTGCCTGGCAGTTCCTGGTCTTGATCCGGATGCGAGGATGCTTCTGGTTCCTCCTGGCGAACGTACCTCACCATTTCCAAATAACGCTAATAAGAAATCAAACGTGACAAAGAGCCAAAAGGAGAATATCAGTGCAAAACACATGCCATGTTTCTGATATGCAAGAATAACTTGGGGGAAAGGAAAGGTTGTTTGACTTTATATTTTATGCGTATGGAGGTTTATGGGAATTAGGGTTTCATGAATTACATTTCGCTTAGCTTGGAGACCCTAGCTTAACAGGTTAGGGCTAGGATCTGACTATTGTAATGAATGTTATTTGAAATGTATATAACTGCTTATTCATATTTCAGTAATTGAACTTTAAAAATTTAAATTTACCCTTAATTTCACGCATGAATGTGAATGATGTGCAAACAACTTCTTTAAGCCCAAGTCGTTTGATTTACTAAATTATAGGTTCTTACACCAGGCGAGCGTGGCGGCAGCGTACAGACACACCGATCACACGGCGATGGCAGACGAGCGCAATTACGGCGGTGACAGTACCGATTTAGCGTTTGGGTGTGAATTGGAGCCTCTGAACTATGGACAAAAGTACCCTCATGGAAAAATAGTGATCGAACAAAAGATGTTTATACTCTCTCTGTCCAGGAATGTAAGGCGTATTTTGAGTGGTTTAAGACAAGACTTTGACCAACAATTACTCCATTAATATGTAATTTATGTGACAGAAAATTGATATCATTAGATTCATATTTAAAAGTACTTATGTAACAGCCAAAATTAAAAAATAAAAATAAAATTTCTCTCTGCTGACGTCAGTGGGGGCCCACCCGCTGACGCCAGCCCACGCCGCCCGCCTCCCGCGTGCCACGCGTCACACGCGTGCCCCGGCCCCCTTCCTCGCGCGCGGCCGCCCGCCACCGCGCCGACGCCCATGCCGGCCGGTCGCCGCGCCCCCCTGTTTCCCCCCGCCACCCCGGTCTCTCTCTCCCCCCTCCCTTTTCTCCGCGCCCGCCTCCTCCGCTCCTCGCCCCGCCGCCGCGCCATCGCCGCCGCCTGAGGGAGCTCCGCCGCCAGCCACCGTCGCTTCTTCCCCCTCCCGGCGCTGCCCCGGTCGCCGCCTTCGCCTCCGGCGTCGCCTCCCCGCCCGACCTCCCATCTCCGTCGCCTCCCCGCCGGCGCCGCCTCGCCTCCCGTCGCCGCCCTCGGCCCCCGGCCGCCCGGTGAGCCCGCCGCCTCTCCCCCTCCCCCGTGGCCCAAGGGCCGTGGCCGACCCCGCCGGCCGGCGCGCCCGCGGCCCATTGCCCTGCCTGGTGGGCCGGACCCTCTGGGTCCGGGCCAAAAACTCGACAACAAAAAAAAAGGAAAAAGAGAAAAGAAAAGGAAAAAAAGAAAAATAAATAAAATAAATGAAAAATAAAAAATAACAATAATAAACAAAATAAAAATAAAACTAGGGTCCACTGATCAGTGGCTTAGGCTAGGTTAGTCTAGGTATAAAAAGTAATTTAGAGTATTTTTGTATTTAGAAAATGCAGAAAATCAATTAAAAAGGCTGAAAAGCTTCAAAAATTCACCAAAAATTCGTATGAACTCAGAAAATTTTATATTTGGAATCAGTGCAACACGTAGTATCCATTAAAAATAATTTTGGCTATATAATTGTGCTGGGAATTTTCAGAATTAATTAAAATGCATTAAACCTTGTATAAATCCCTATAAATTTATTTATTGCTCAAAAATCATGAAAATTTACCAACATGACCAATAGAGGAGTATCTATCACTCAAAATAAGCCCATAATATTTTGATGTGCAGAAATTAATTAATTAAGAATAATAGCCAAGTAATCACTTCTCGATCGACGGAAATCGTTAAAACCCTAGTTTTCGATACTCACCTCAAAAAGACCAGAACTTATTTTCAAATGTTTTCAACTCTAAATGATTAGCTAGTGTCATGCATTCCATACACAATTCATGCCATATCATCTTGAATGCTTATGTATTTATTTCCGTTCTTTTCGTCGTCACTTTTGTAAAAACCTAGAAACCAGCGACGAGGGAGTGGAGCCTCAGCAGTCTAATTTCCAAGAATCCAAAGAATTCCTCGGTCCAGGCAAGCTGAGTTTGCGACATTGCCATGCCACTTTCTTTGCTATTATGTCGATTGTGATATGCCTTGTTCATGAATTGCTTAGCTCAATTGCATGTCGTGTGACGATGCTACTATAGTGTTAAGATTTAACTTGGCATGTCATTAACTTGAACCCTTAACAAGTGAGATTAGAGACGAGGGAGCATGGTTGGGAGGGCGGCTGTACGGGTCGCTCGAGCCCTACGTCGAGTTTACTGGAGGTACAGCAGTAACCCTCGCTTGATGCTCCCTGAAAAGCCGCGAGGCAGTTGGTTGTGCCGGGAACCATAGTTGAGGTCTGGTTGGTGCCCGCTCATGGTGGACTAGCTATCCTCATGAGCCAGACCGAAAGAATCATTATAGGGTCATCAATCAACCAAGGACTCTTTGAGTGATATTGAACTGTTTGATGTTGATCTGTAGGTCAGATCATGAATCTTTGTTGTTATATGATGTTGATCGGTTGAATCTAGTTATATATTGACTGATGTTAACTTGGTAGTGTATTATGATGAACTTACATTACTCGGTGTTGCTCATCTCTACTAGCATGATAGGACTGATACTCTTCTTCCTGTTAACCTGATATGAATGTCATGTCCAAGCACTACTAATACTTGCGAGTACGTTTGTACTCATTGGTAGTTGTTGTTGCATGCTTAGGAACAAGTGAACCCTCCCTTGGCAACTATTTCCCTGACGACGCTTGATCGGTTATCTCTTCAGCTTTACGAACTTGTGGACTTATGTATGGTATTTTGGGTCTTTTGAGATACTAGCTTGTATCTTAGGGTAAAACTGCATGTTTTCGTTGTTTACTTCTCGTACTTAAGACCTTCGGGTCAACTGTTTGTAAATTAAGTAACTGACCAAATGTAAAGGACGTGTATTATCTATCTGGTAATCCTCCCTGTAGAGTTTGTGCAAAGATATGCAAAGTTGTTTACCACGGCTCTTCGTGCACAGTGTGTGTGTATGGTTGAAGTGTACGAAGAGGCGGTAGGGAGTTAATACGAATCTCCGATACGAGGTTTGTGATCACGAGTCGAGTGACCCGCCAGCTGCGATGCGACTGCCAGCTAGGTAAGGTGTGGACGTCAGTGTCGAGCCTTCGGGTGACCCACCAGTCTGTGCTACGGCCGATTGGGTTAGGGTGTGGACATGGACGTCGGGCTCGTCTTGTGATTGTGATTCTCGTCGCGGTAGCCGAGTATTAACCCGCTACAGGGTTTCGGAATCATATTTGGTTTACTGAATGATATATACGTTTCTGGTCGGCTGGGACCAGCAGTGAGACATATGATAGGTGGTCAGGTGGTGTTCGTATGCAGTGCTGGTTCGGTGTTAGACCCTTAACGATGTGTGCACGCGAGGTAACGTGTATCCACGTTAAGTGGTTGCTCGGTCTTTGACGAGGTATCATATGTTAAGCCATGTACGATTCCGGGTTCCGACAACTTACTTATAATTATGACTTTGTATTGTATAAATCGTATATTTATAAAATATTTATTGATCAAAATTTTGTCTTAATAGTTAAAGTACGTCTTATATTCCTAGACGAAGGGAGTAATACATAAATAATTTAAATTAAATAAAACTTATACTACTTCTAGCTGACAATAATACAACGTATCGTAGAAAATTTAAAAAATAAACTTAAAAGTGGTAACTATTGCATCGACTTTTCACTCAGACATTGGAGCAAAAGTTCTTTGGCTCGAACTCAGGCATTGGAGCAAAAGTTCTTTGGCTCGAACTGAGGTACATTTCCCTGCTCTATACCTAGACATTTCGGCTATCACGTGCTTTTTCGTCCAAAAGTTCTGTTAAGGCGGGTAGTACTACCGTAGTTCGTTGAGTCGTTGTAGGTTTCGTCCGAGAGCCTACATGATATGGTCACGCTTATCTTTTACTGTAGCTACTGCTGTTGCGTTGGGACACACGCCATATACAGTTAAGGTATTTGCTGGCTATTTATGATGATGCAGAAGATTTAGTTGCAATTACTACGAGCCATGCTGCCGCTTTGCATTGTACCGGCGTGAGAAAGAATAGGTATGCGAAGGAGCTAGACATGCATGTGAGGCGTAGGATTCGGTGCGTAACGTGGGGATTTAGTGATAAAAGAGGAACTAGGAATAAACATGTCCTAGAGGAGAAAGAGGGATCGGAAGAAGTTCATGTGCTACACATCTACATTCTGCATGCATACATTCACTACTATTTTGCATGTCCACGAACACCTGAGCCAAGTCAGGTCGGGTCAGGTCAGGTCAGGTCAAGAGAGCTGCTTTGTTACAACTAACAAAATTCTACCAGGCTGCTGGTACTTTGGATTGGTACGACCACTGGACAAGAAGAAAGGGCCAACCGAAAGGACTCCGCGGATCAGAAACTGTTCTCTTTAAAGGCTGTCGGCTGGGTCCACCGACACAAGCACTCGGCTCGGTCTAGGAGACCGACCGTCGGATCTCACTTAATTGAAATTGAATGTACTCGAAGCGTTCGACATTTTAACAACAAAACTTTGCACGTAATATATTTTATATTATATAACATCGTTGTAATATTTTCATCGTAGTTAAAAAAAGTGCAAAAGATATGCATTATATCTACAACTAAATGTTTATATATTCGATACAATAATTTATGAAAAAATAATTATAACATGTGCAACATAAAATATTAACATATCGATATAAAAAATAAGCTATGCAAAATGGAAAATACATGTGCAATATGCATAGATCCTATGCACCTAGAAATCCAGAGTAGTGTAATATAACAACCTTTGTATGCAACAATAATAAAATTATAGATGCGCAACATGTAGAAATAACCTATGCAACATCAAAAATCTCTAACTCACCAATCTCTCACCGTCAACATCCACAACCACCAAGCTCGCTGCCCAGTGATGAATCCAGTTGGCCAGAGCACCACCATTGTCAGATCTAGCCATCATGGACCCATATGTCGCTTCCAACGTCTTCTCCAACCTTGAGGCTGGGTGGGCATCGTCCACGAGCACATCCTTGATATCGTCCGCCGAAGCCACAGGGTCGAGGTGGCAGACTCCACAAGCTCCACCATCACAAGGAGAAGGAGCCCTGGGAGGATGAGGTCGAGGAGAAGAGAAGAAGGAGATCCTATAAAGAAGTGAAAAAAGAGAAAAAAGAAACAGTATGAAAGAAAAGGTGTGTATGCACAGAGCTTAGCCGATACTTGTTCCAATCGATCGGTCGACAGAAAGCTTTTTTCTGATAATAGGGTGCACCAATTTAACAGTCCGAGTTATACTAGATTTCTGTTTGGTTTGCGAAGATTGCGTGCTGATGGATAAAGCAAGCAAATCTAGAGTCCAGATATATCAAGATGTGCTTTCTCCTTTTATTTGTAACTGAGAGATAGGATTAGAGTCCGAGTTGATTGCTTAACTATCAAGCTGGCTAGATGAGTCGGCTTTTATAATAGCCTTGGTGCAAGTTTTTGAGTTTATGAATTAGACACTATGAGTTTATTGGATTGATCCTGTTATCGAGTTCTAAGAGAATCTTGACAAAAATCACTAAATTTTATAGAAAGCTTAAGACATTCTTGTATTATGTGTAAGTTTCTATCATGTATAGAAGATTACTCGTTGAATTTATACAATTCGTCTATCTGATAAAAGGGTTAGCGTGTTCTATTACTGCTAAAGTGAAGTGCCGTAAAAATCAGGTGCAATAACAGATCAATTCCTTACGTCGAGGTCTTAATCACTACGAAGCTTAAAACGATGTGTTGCTGCTCCCTGCATTGCTCACACAATCGCCCTCGCATCTCAACGCTCGTGGACGAACCGACTCTACTTCCTACGACTTCTCATCAACCTAACGTTGCTTAGTCATCATCGCGACTACCCGCAAGCCATAGACACCAAATTGGCGCACGCTGATGCCTCAGATCCGCCTCCCGTGGCGGTCTCTTCTTGCGGCGATTTGGACCAAGCCTCGTGCTCTGGTGTGTTGTGCAGGTGCTCAAGAGGCGCTCTCGTCTTCGTCTTCCTCCGCTCCGGCCGATCGGCGTGGCGACTCGAAGGATCAGTGCTAAAGCCCCCAGGGACCTCGTTGTTATTTTTTCTTTCTTCAGGAGCTTCTTTGTAATTTCTTGGGATAGCTGTCCCTCCAGATGTATCCAGTGTTTTCCTTAATATAATTAATGCAGATATGTTTTCTCAAAAAAAAATTGGCGCACGCTGTAGCCGGTCGTATGGTTACCACCCCCAGCCCGTGTATGGCTACCTGCATTAACCCCAGTCAGGCCCGCTAGATGCAGGTAAAGATTGTTTGTTTGCTTGTATTGCCTCATGTGTCAGGCTCGTATACTATGCTTAAAAGCATCTCTTCCGGGTCAGGCTGGAGAGATGTATACGAGGTAGGCCAGGTAGTATGATCTTTTTTACCCATGTAAAACGAACAGCCAACTCAATAGATCTTTCTAGAGTCAAACTGAAGACACGTAGGCAACCAAACACCTTGTCTTAACTCCCGCGGGCGTTCTTCAAAAAAAACTCCCGCGGGCGTGACTGGCTGCGCTGGGCGGGGTTCTGAACTTCTGATGCAGAAAACCGAACACGCACTTTATTTCGAGGAAACGGGTCTTATGTGGGCAAGCACGATCCTTCCTTCCTGGCCCGTTTTACTCGACGGTCCCGGCCTCCGAGGAGAGACCCCACAGAGCCACAAATGCAACGCGACGTCATGAGGTGCTGAGGAACAGTCTCTCCAGTCTCCAGTAATCGCGCAAAGCGTTAGCCACACTCGCACCACTGGTGCGCCCGGTCAAGCGTTGTCGGGGAGGGACAGTGTCTAGTTGCGTACATGTTCCTCGTGTCACTCATGGGATTGTGCGTTCCGGAAGTCCGGAGTTGGCATGATACTTTGGTAGCTTTTCCAGTTAGTCAGCGTGCTGTTGCGAGGCTAGCCTGAGATTAACTACTCACTGTACTGCCGACACGGCCTCTGTTTACACTACCACTTTGCCACTACGGTAGTATTGCCTCTCTGGGCTCCGCTTAGAACGCATAATTCCTTGACTCATGTAAAATAAAATAATGTTTGATGTGAAATTCATGCGAAATTCTCACGCTCCAAGCAGGCCATAAAAAACGCTATTGGCAGTTAGATGTAAAAATTTTGTGCGGAGTCCGTGATATAGTCGCACTGGTCATGGTCCGACTTGCCACACTACCGTGCGGAGGTAGCCTGGTGGGTCCAAGACTAGGCTATTGAATTTACATGCAGCTTTTCTAATTGGAACGAGAGCGTTGAAATTTCGTTCTCTGCGGTCGAATCTTCTACCCACCTAGGTAGTGTAGCTTTAGCTCTCATTACGACATAATCCGACCAGGGACGGAAGTGGTTAATCAGCTGTTAGCTTAGGATCTTCTGCGCCACTACATGCAGAAAACCATTTTTTTTGCGGGGCACTATATACAGAAAACGGACCATGCATAATCCGGCTTCTATTAGGTCAACAGATGGAGTCATGGTTACAGATTGCAGAAACTATGTTTCATGACTCAAGCTGAAATTTACATACAAGATTTACAGAACTTATCTCCAGAAAGCCCCTCAATGCATGGTTTGGAAACCAGTGACTACTGATACTAGCTAGCTCAATGCAGTGCTAGCTTTAACCATTACTACTGTAAATCGTGTCTGCAATTTCGTGCTTGGAGGTGTATGCTGCAGAGAGTGGATCTCAAGTTCTCAACTAAAGATTATCAAGTTACACACAAGCCGAGTAACCGTTCCTCCCTCTCGCTATCCTGACATAGACTCAAACCACCTAGGATATTTTATACAGCCTGAGGAGGGAGAGTTTGTTAGCTTGTCAACCGTGTCCCTGCACATGTCAGAATACCAATATAATTTACTGCCCATTTCGCAAACGATGCCAAAGCTGTACTTCCCCATGCAATTAATGGTGACAAACAGGCAAACATGTACTAGAAGTTGGAAATAAGAACTTTACTGTCCAGAATATTAACCATATATAATCGCATAGTCTTCACAGACGAAACAGGACATCTCCTTCCTTGTCCCAGGGCCATAAATGCCAAGGCATCGCATATTGGCAAGCAAAAATGGTCCCAGAGGCCAGAGTCCAAACCTTTGATTTGAATAACTCCGGTTTGGAGACAGATCATACCAGTCATTTGGCACCTCAAGTATAATAGTAACAAGATTGACAGGACGCAGTTAGAGGCATGATGCCGTGACCAGTACTCAGCTCTCCGGGATCTCTACTTCACCTTTCTTGCTTTCTTTTATACTCCATTTATTTTGGTATGCAGCTGGTCTGAGGGAGATCTTGAGGCAGGCAAGGACCATTTTTTCTGGTTGAGTGTTGATGGAATGGCAACTGAGGTAGCTCAGCATGTGGGCTCTGTGCCCTTGTACCTTACTTTGGGGCACTGTGCTGAGATCCAAGGGAGGCCACATGGTGTCGCAATTTCCTATTCCTCCCGCCTGGAGAGTAGACGGCTTTGTCTTTACTCTTTACCTTTTTCTTTGATGTCCCCCCTCATAATCTGGAATTTGCAAAATTCTGTGTGCAAAAGGTCCAGGGTATGTTTGAATCCTAATTAACCCTGATTCTAGCCTGAGGATAGGTGTTTGCCTGTATTGGAGGCTGTCGACGTACAAACGCCGGTATCGGTGGTCCGGAAGGACCCCCTTTGGGATTCGGTCGGCGAGGCGGGGATCTACGGAGCTACGCCGGAGCTAGAGCTTGGCAGGATATGGAAATGAGAAAGAACACAATGATTTACCCAGGTTCGGGCCACCTTCTAGGTGTAAAACCCTATGTCCTGCTTTGGGTGTATTTGATGTTTTGTGGAAGGATTACAAGGAACTAGCAGCCAGCCCCCCTGTTCTTCTTCTTCTAGGGTTTTATCAATTCTACTGGAGCTAATCTTTAGCTCTTTTTTTTCTCTATCCCTCTCCTCCTTTGCATGGCCACGGCTCTCCCCTTATATATCCGGGGGTTACCACAGTGGCCGAAAGATAAATATCTTGCCCATGAAGCTTGTCGCGGAAGAAACCCGGCATGGGCAAGCCACGTCGGTGGTTGAGATTTGCTGTAGCGGAACAGTGCCGGTCACGCCTTGGTTGGGAACCGGATCATCATGATGAGGGCGTGTCAGGAGATGAAGATTTGACGTCTCCTGACACGGGCTATGTTGCAACTACCCGGGCCCCACCGACCAGGTGCAGAGGGCATACCTATGGACGCGCGGAAGCGCGTCCTTAAAATCAAAAAAGGGGTGTCAGACCTCTCCATTCCCTCCAAGACTGATAGCTGACAGGGCTTATCACTTGGGGGCAGTGGCGGAGCCAGGCTTCGGCCGCGCCACGGGTTAAATCGAAGGCTGGCACTCGGCCTTGATAAGGAGAATGGGCCGGTGGCACTCGGCCTGCTCCCACCCCGGGCTGGGCCAAAATTTTAGCATAGTAACTCTGGGCTGGGCCAAAATTTTAGCATAGTAATAGGTGGGTTTTTTTCCCACGTCCCAGGCTACAGCCCGTGTAGCTTGGGGCTTGGATCCGCCACTGCTTGGGGGGATGGGAACCTGTCAAGACACCGCCCTTGGTCCGCAAGGACTTGGAATAGACGGACATTTAATGCACCTGGCACAGACATTAAATGCGTCTTCTGGACCACGCGGATTAAAGAGGGGTCCTCAAGGGGTGCTCGGGGCTCCCGAGATCGGAGGCCCCCGAGCACTACTCCTAGGCCGCTCCGTCATCTGGGCGAGGTGCCTGGCACCTCGGACGGGGACCGGGTAGCCGTTGATGCTCGGGGTGAGCTCCCTGAGCACTACTTCTCGGGTGCTCGGGGGCTCATCGGGGTGAGCCCCCGAGCACTTCTGCTTCGTCCTGGGCGAGGGACTCGGCGCCCCGGGCGGGGGCCGGGTCGCCCTTGGTGCTCGAGATGAGCCCCCGAGCACTTCTGCTTGGGTGCTCGGGGTGAGCCCCCGTGCACTTTTGTTTGCTCCGTCCTGGGCGGGGCCAAGTTCGCCTTTTGGCCTTTCGGGAAACGCAATCAAGGGACGACTCGGGGCACCCCTTGACTTAGCCAAGTGGAACAGTGCTCGGGATGAGCCCCTGGACACCTCTTCTTTAACTTCCACGTCTTTGGTGACGTGGCGTCAGGTTGGGCCTTCGCCAGCGGTTTAGGGGACCTTGGGCCCCGTAACGCCGACAGAGGCCCCATTTTTTCTGAACCTAAATTTATAGTACTAGTAATAAAGTTTAGTATTAGCACCGTCTCATCCAACATCGATGACTAATAGACTGATTGAGGCAGTAAATCAATTCACTCCAATCTCATTTAAGTATTCATTATACGTTTCTTTGTGAACTTAAGAAGCATGTGCCTGTACTTAAAAATAGAGCTTTTCTGCGGGGAAAAAAAGAATTGTATTTACTATAAAATTGTAATGCTTATGGTGAAAATATATTTGTATATTCGATATGACTATAACAGTTTAATATATATCTTATTAATCTACATCACTATATCTAGATCTACATCACTATATCTAGACCCACAGAAATAAACAGTCTAGATCTTTCTCGTTTTTCCATGATTAATCTTAGGTGTATGTAAGGGGATACCGCTATGTAGCATAGGGTCCTCAGTTTCTTAGATATGACCACAGTGTTAGAAAAGAAAATATCTAACTTCACGAAACAAATTAGTATAGCATTGGATTAACGTGGAGATATAATAATCTAACTATCGTAACATTATTGTTCTACATATATAAAATAAAAATTATACTATGAGAATACTATTTTTGAGATGTTTTTATATAATAAATTACGTACAATAAAAATTTCTTTTATATAAAATAATATATTTTTCGTATAATGAAAACTCGTCCTATTAAAAATTAGAATCGAAATGTATATCCATATCGCCGCACTGGGCGACTACTGTCGCTGCAAGAAACCGCCACGTTCTTGCTCAGCTTTTACGGTTATGATAGCTAGCTAATATATGAACCAAACACGTAAAAAATTGCCCCAGTAGGCTCCTATACGACCAAACCGGTTAGAACTATGCTCACCTAGGTGGACTCTGGGCATGATTAGCAAAAGATCCGAACACTCTCAAGGGCAAGGTTGCCCAGTGAGAAAACACAATTGTTAATTTCCTAAAGGTCCTATAAGCAAAAGACCCAATCAGTCTTCAACGCAACTCCCCATCACAGAATAACTGTTATTTTCCTCAGCAACTACCAGCTGAGCTACCAGTAAGTAAGGCAGTAACCAGTGTACCAGCCCCCTCCTACTCCACAGTCGCTGCCTCCTACTCCACTCCACCACCTAGAAGTAGAGGCTTCCCCAACTCCACATGGTCTTCCCCTAGCTAGCACCCCAAGCTCCCCCCACCGGCAACAATGGCAGCGTGCAATGGCCTGTTCGTGTACCACATCCTCGGCCTGGCCTCCCTCGTGGCGGTGTTCTACTTCTCCGTCGTCGGCGAAGTGAGCCTCCACCTCGGGGCCCTCCTCCCGGCCTCCGTCTCCCACCACGACGCGTCCCTGCCCTTCGTGGAGCGGCGCGGCGCGCAGCTCTTCCTGGACGGCCAGCCATTCTACATCAACGGGTGGAACTCGTACTGGCTCATGGACCAGGCCGTGGAGCCGGCCAGCCGCCACCGCGTGTCCAGCATGTTCCGCGCCGCCGCCGGGATGGGCCTCACCGTGTGCCGCACCTGGGCCTTCAACGACGGCGCCTACAACGCCCTCCAGCTCGCCCCAGGCCGCTTCGACGAGCGCGTCTTCAAGGCGCTGGACCGGGTGGTCGCGGAGGCCCGGCGGCACGGGGTGCGCCTCGTCCTGAGCCTTGCCAACAACCTGGAGGCGTACGGCGGGAAGACGCAGTACGTGAGGTGGGCGTGGGAGGAGGGCATCGGCCTCACCGCCTCCAACGACTCCTTCTTCTTCGACCCTGCCATCCGCGACTACTTCAAAGTCTACATCAAGGTAATTAGTTGCGGCATCGAGCGTAGAGCTAGTTAGCTGAATTTGTTAGACACCGTGGACGGAAAAATGTGTCGGTGGCAATTTGACAGTAGTTTAATTAAGTTGCATTCTTTTTCCTTTTCTCTTTTACTGCAGGCGTTGCTGACAAGGAAGAACCACTTGACCGGGGTGCAGTACAAGGATGACCCTACCATCTTTGCGTGGGAGCTGATGAACGAGCCAAGATGCACTACCGATCCAACTGGTAACACTCTGCAGGTGAGTCAATGGCTCGACCATTCATTAATTGTCACTCCGTCGTCCATGAGTCGACCATTAATTCAATTCTTCATGTCAACTTGATATATGTCTGTGATTGTGATTATTTACCTGGATTAATTTGGTTGTTATGCGTGTGCAGCGTTGGATCGAGGAGATGGCGGCGTACGTGAAAACGATCGACAGGAAGCATCTGCTGACTGTCGGCACCGAGGGCTTCTACGGCCCGACGAGTCCTCCCAACAAGCTCAGCGTCAATCCAGGTCACTGGTTCAACAATTACGGCCTGGATTTCATTCGCAACTCCAAGATTTCGGACATCGACTTCGCTTCCGTCCATCTTTACCCTGACAACTGGTAACAACCACTAATCACCTCTCTCAAGTAGCAACAGTTGTAACTAGCAATTAACCAGCATTTTGGCGGTAAATTAACAGAGAGGAAATGTTGGTGCCGGTAATTTGCAGGTTGCTGCACGCCAACCTCGATGAGAAGCTCAAGTTCGTGACGCAGTGGGTCACCTCCCACATCGAGGACGGAGACAGCGAGCTGAGGAAGCCCGTCCTGCTGACCGAGTTCGGGCTGTCGCACATGGTGGCGGGGTTCGACCACGCGCACCGCGACCGCTTCTACAAGACGGTGTACGACATCGTCCACGAGTCCGCCACGAGGGGCGGCGCCGGCTCCGGTGCCTTCGTGTGGCAGCTCGCCGCCGAAGGCATGGAGGCGTTCCACGACGGCTTCGCGATCGTGCCCAGCGAGACGCCGTCCATGTACAGGCTGATCAAGGAGCAGTCGTGCCGGCTGGCCAAGCTGAGGCACGGAGGGGGAGGAGAGGCCAAGAGGGTCCTGAAGACGGCGTGCGGCTGATATCTCTCTGCTCGCAGGGTGTGGAAAAGTCACTGCCTCTGAGCTTGGCTGTGCCATTTGCGTCACGGGAAATCGATACGAAATGAATAGAAGAAATCAATCGTGCATGTGCCGCAAGGTTATGTGCTCGGCCCGACGTCGGCAGATCTGCCTGCCTAACCCTCACTATTTCGGTATTTCCCTCCTGTGTTTGTGTTTTTACTTGTACGTGCCCTTGACCTTTGATGATATTGAAGTCATCGTCGAGTGGCAGAAGAGACCAATTATATATAGTCCTCGGATTGTGTACTCTGCACAAGAGATATTTATATATCTGTAAGCATAAGAAAAAAGAGTCATGTACTACATGGAAATCGAGCACCTACAGATCTTTGCTCCGCGTGGTGGGTATGATGATGCAGAGTACAATAGTATTAACAGATCTGAGTATATAAATGCTAACTAAACTCAATTGCTCGTAGAACAGATACTATTACACATCCAACGTACACACAGCAGCGGAATGCCCTATATGAATTGAAGCTGTTGTCAAAGTTTCATAAATTTCTCAGTAAAATAACGCACAGTTGATATAATGTGGAAACTAAAGGCCTGTTTGGTCATACCATGACTTATCCAAAAGCAGTTGTTGGTTGTCTGCCGTGAAAAAATTATTGTAAGCTGTCTATTGTGGAAAAGTTAAAAGATCGTTTGGCAAACTGGCTGTCGAAGTTGTGATTGTGAGTAAAAATGTCTGAAATGCCCTTGGAATTCCGAGAGCCTATTTATGTGCTAATTAATGTTAATCGCCTATTTTATGTTGGTTTACTTGTAAACTAGCACAGTGTCCCACACAATTGCACGTAAAACGTTTTAGTTATCTTTATGTTTTTTACCTGTATGTGTGATATTATATCAGTATGGGAAATAAAAGTTCAAATCGCGAGTCGACCTGTTAGGCATTGTACTGAGCCGTTTATTTAGGTACAGTTATGATGATCAATCGGATGTGATTTGTTTAATTATATTTATTGTTTTACTTGTACGCGTAATATTAGATCAGTCCTGATTACGTGGAAAACGTTTTGGTTATCTGTAATTTTTTTACCTGCATGTATGATATTAGATCAGTACTAATTACGTAGCAAACATTTATAATTATCTTTTTTCCCCGTATGCGTGATATTAAATCAGTACGGAAATAAAAGTTCAAATCGCGAGTCGACCTGTACTGAGCCGTCTATTTAGGTACATTTATGAGCTGGCTTGCTAGTCGTTATATCGAGCCGTCTATTTAGGTACATTTATGATGATCTGTCGGATGTGATATGTTTATGTGCAGTTATGAAGATCTATCGGCTGTGATCTGTTTAAGTGCAGTTACGAAGATCTATCGGCTGTGATCTGTTTAGGTACAGTTATGAAGATTTATCGATTGTGGTCTACTAACAATAAAAGGGTCCACCAAATTAACGATCGGATGTTTTAATTTTTTTTTGAGAATTTCTAGCCTTTCTCTATTTCTAGCCTTTGTCTATTTTTTCTACTGTATTCTGCTTTTAGTATATAATAGATAGATTACTGGTGTTTAAGTTAAAATAGAGAAAATAGCAATTTTAGAGATGTATTTAGTGTATAAACAAGATATAGCTAATATATATCTACGTAGTAGTGACCGAAAATTATGAGCAAAGAAGGTTTCAGCTCATCCACACACGTGCATGCGAAGCAACTTGAGATAACATTACACGATCTTTAGTTACTGCACAATGTTGAAGTACTGAACACATTACAAGATCTGAATACTCTATATGCTTGCTTCTCTGGAACATTGGCACTTGAATCGGACGTCAATCAATCTGAATGACATCTAATTCTGCACTTGAATCGGAACGTTGCGTATGTGCGAGGCGGCGGCAAGCGCTCGTGGAGGAGCTTGGGGACGGAGGCGAGCCCACGCTTGGGAGGATCTCGGAGATGGAGGCGAGCTGCGCCGGTGGCCTCGGTCTGAACCCTAGCCGCTGGACTCCTCTGCTATCGGGTGGACTGACTGGTTCATTCGGGAGGGCTGCGGGGCTCGAGTTGCGGTTGGGGCTGCGAGGGGTTTTTCTCGTTTTATACATAGTGATAGTTGTGGGTAATTATCATGCAACCCAGGGACAAGTTTGGAGGTCATCCTGCAAAAGCCGTAGAAAACATGTCTTGTGTTCTTTTGATCGATACACGCTGCAGGGGTTGGCCATCTGTTAAGCGTGATCGGGTTTTTTACGGTTTGGTTGAGCTTTCGACTTGTAAGTCAAGAAAGTCACAGTCCAGTCAATTATCCTCTAAATATTTTAATTATCAAATGTAACATATCAATTAACAGGTGTGAATATAAGTCTTTTAAAAAGACGTGAATATATGCTGCAGGTCACACAAGAGCAGTAGATCAACACAACGACAAGATCGAAGCGTCAAAACAGCTCACGGAGTCTATCTGCCAAAATCAAACAACATCGAGATTGGGGAGGGAGGATATCATAGTGTGAGGATGTCACTCCGAACGAGGGCGAGCGAGTTGGGGAAGCAGCTAAAGCAAAGTAGGAATCTTGCGGAGGCGCTGGCGGCCATGCGGAGGACGACGAGATGGGTTGGGTTCACAGTTCACACCAGTAGGGAGGAGGAACTGCTGCAGTTTATGGGCAAAACAATGTGATCAATCGGAGGAGGAAAGAGGGCTTTTTTTTTGAGAAAAGGCTGGCTACTTCATTAACTTGAAACCCCATTCAGGTCTTTACATAACTGCGATACAATAAGCTCTGGAGGAGCCTCAAACCATGACTCATTAGTACACACGTTACATCTAGCCTTTGCTAAGATATGAGCACACACATTGGCCGATCTTTGGCACCACACAACCCGGCACTCAACAAAAGAACTAAGATGAGGCTTAATCTCCATAACTAGTGACCCGTGCATTGAGCGGTCCAAAGATTTGGACCGCAAATTCTTCACCGCCTCCACGCAATCCAGCTCCAATATTAACTTGGAGATCCCCAATTGATGCGCTAAGGTGACCGCTTCTCTTGCTGCCAGTAGCTCTGCAAGCTCAGGGGCATAAACCAGGGGAAATCTGGAACTCCTAGCTGCCATAAAGCTCCCATCTTCTCGTCTGATAATCACACCTCCACCACCTACACCCACTCCCTCCTTCAGGCCACCATCTGCGTTAGCTTTAATCCACCCTGGCTCCGGCAACGACCAATGAGACGTAGGTTTTGGAAGCACTTCCTGACAAGATTTCAGGCTTGCCCATTCCTCAACAAGAAACAGAGTACGTTTTGCTACCTCCTTAAGATTCAACATCAGCTCACCATAGGTGACAGCATTCCTAGCCTGCCAAATCTCATATAACATTTGCAGATAGATACTTAAATGATCACCATCCAGCAGCGAGAAGACATCCAGCAGCCAGTACTTCAGAGATCTGCCTTCACTGTTGCCATCATTAAGTCTTGGCCACACAAAATTGCAGCTCTCATCCAGCTCCCCCCACGCTTCCTTAACATATGCACAACCCCAGAAGCAATGTATAGAAGTTTCAGTTCTGCAACAGTACGGGTAGTAAATCCCAAACTTGATCTTCCTACGCTGAAGCTCATTCCCAACAGCTAAACTTTCCTGCACCAATCTCCAGACATGAATCTTTGTTTTTCCAGGCACATTGGCACGCCATAACTTACCCCAGCCATTGAAATTAGCATGAGGAGAAGGAGTACCACCTCTCTTATCAGCATTTACTATCAGATCAAGGCTTTTCTTTGCATGGTATGCAGATCTACCAGTAAATATACCATTTGCTGTCCAACTCCAGGCTAGGAAGTTATCACCTTCCCAATCTCTAATTTTTATCTGTAAAATGTCTTTTGCATCCACCTCAAAGAAGGTCTTCCTCACTAATTCTTCATTCCACAATTTCGTATCTGGGAGAAAGAGGTCAGATACCTTTGAAACACTGCTCTCCATTTTCCTCCCCAATGGATGTCTACAGCCCTCCCTGGGAAGCCAATTATCATTCCAAATATTCACACTCTATCCATTTACAATTCTCCAAATGAGCCCTTGTTGAAGAAGCTTCCTCCCACGCAGGATACTACGCCAAGTCAGCGAAACCCTCTTTGGGGAGCTAGAGGCTTCTAAAAGACTGGAGTTTTTGAAGTAATAAGCCTTCAGCACCCTAGCACATAAAGAGTCAGGGTTAGTGAGGATTCTCCATCCTTGACGTGCTAGCATAGCTAGGTTGAAAACTTCCATATCTCTAAAACCAACTCCACCCCATTTCTTTGACAGTGACATTTTCTCCCAACTGACCCAGTGTATCTTGCTCTGCCCATAGGAAGAACCCCACTAAAATCTTGCCATCACCAAAGAAAGTTGTTTACACAAGAATTTGGTAAGGGAGAAGCAACTCATTGAGTACGCAGGGACAGCCTGTAGCACAGATTTAACTAATATTTCCTTCCCGGCTTTTGATAAACCTTGGCCTTTCCATCCATGCACCTTCCCCCAAGCCCTTTCCACAATATGTTTGAAAGCCCCATTCTTAGATCTTCCCACCATGGTGGGAAAGCCCAAGTATTTTTCATTTAGGGCTTCCTCCTCAATACCGATAATGGACTTCAGCACCCTTTTCATCTCTGCCTGCACACCAGGTCCAAAGTAAATGGAGGATTTCTGTAGATTTACTCTCTGGCCAGAACTTGCCTCATAAATCTGCAAAACCGACCTGAGAGCAAGCATATTCTCCTGTGATGCTTCAAGAAAAACAACACTGTCATCGGCAAAAAGTAAATGGGTGATATGAGGCCCATCTACACCAAACCTGACACCATTGATCTTCCTTTGTTGCTGCACTTTCTTAAGCAGTCCAGAAAAACCCTCAGCACACAGGATGAATAGGTACGGAGATATCGGATCCCCTTGACGTAGGCCACGAGAAGGAGTAAAGGCTTCAGAGAACCCTCCATTTAGCTTCACCTTAAATCTTACTGAAGTCACACATCGCATCACCATTGCCCTCCACTTTCCCGAAAAACCCATCCGGTCAAGTGCATTCTCTAGAAAGTCCCATTCGACCCTGTCATAAGCCTTCATCATATCCAATTTGACAGCGCAAAGGTTCTTTTTCCGGTTCCGACAATTGATTGAGTGCAAGCACTCATAGGCTATAAACACATTGTCCGTAATGAGACGTCCTGGGACGAAAGCACTTTGTTCCTCCGAGATCAGGAAAGGGAGAATCCTTTTCAGCCTGTTCGCCAACACTTTCGAGGCTATCTTGTATAGGACGTTACACAAGCTAATAGGTCTGAATTAGGATAGTAACTCAGGACTTGGGTTTTTTAGAATTAGAACCAGAGTGGTGTTATTTAGCCCTTGTGGTAGTTGTCTTCCTTCCAAAAAATCCCTGACAGCCTCACACACCTCCCTTCCCACTAAATCCCAATGCCTCTGATAGAACAGAGCCGGGAGCCCATCCGGACCAGGGGCTTTTGTTGGACCCATTTGGAACAGTGCCTCATAAATTTCCTCATCAGAGATAGCTGCATCCAGCTTAGCAGACATTTCATCAGTTATAAAAGAGTTAATCGAGTTGAGCACTTGATCCATACCTCTAGCCCCTTCCGAAGAATATAATTCTGCATAGAAATTCCTTGCCAATCTCCTCATCTCTTCATCTGAATTTACTCTCCTCCCATCCAAAGATCGAAGCCAGGTTATTGTATTATTCTTTCTGCGGTGAGTAGCCCTAACCTGGAAATACTTTGTATTGCGATCTCCCACTTTTAGCCACTCTTGTCTTGACCTTTGTCTGTACATAATTTCCTCTCTTTTCAAAATTTCATGCAGTCTCGCCTCAATATTTTTAATTGCCTCACCATTACAAGTATATAATCCCTTCTCCCTCTCCTCTGCAAGCTGCTGTCTTAACTTCTTTATTTCGCCTTTCACCGACCCAAAGACATTCCTGCTCCAGGACTGCATTATGCCTGAGACATTCCGGAGTCTTTTCCATAGGCCAGTGGCACCTCGTTCTCCAACATTGCTGCTTTCCCAAGCATCTTGGACCATGCCTTCATAGCCTTCATGTCTAGCCCACATTTCCTCATATTGGAATGGTCTATCATTTGGACTTGGGCTCTCTCTTTTCCCAATCTCCAGATTGATTAACAGAGCGAGGTGATCTGACTCCTCCATCATAATATGCTGGACAGATATTTCTTGGAAAGCTTCTAAAAGGCCAGCATTGCCAAATGCTCGATCCAATCTGACTTGGACATTCTCCTCATTATCCCTCCTATTATTCCACGTGTATGGGTAAACAGAGAATCCAAGATCCTGTAGACCACACACGTCTGCACACACCCTGAAGCGTTCCATTTGTGCAGAACTTCTTTCATTAGGTCCCAATTGCTCAGAAGCTCTCAATATCTCATTAAAATCGCCGGCACACAACCAGGGGAGATCTGATTGAGAGGACAAGTAACATAGAACGCTCCAAGTTTTATCACGGAGTTCTGTTCGGGGTTCTCCATAGATACCTGAGAATCTCCACTTACTACCATTCTCCTTGACATGAATCTCCATGTGATACTGTGAGAAAGGTTTAAACTCCACATCCATACCGTCTCGCCACCAAAGCGCCAACCCTCCACTTCTTCCATTGCAATTCACCGTTGCTCCATTCGAGAAACCCATGCTCCACTTCAATTTCTCCATAGCCAGAGCTGCCTTTTTTGTCTCACAAAGGAACACCAGGCTGGGGCTAAGAGATCTCACTAGATCCCTCAGTTCACCAACTGTCGAGGTCAACCCCAGGCCCCGACAGTTCCAGACTAGGATCCTCATAGCTCTCGGCGGGCCTGCTCAATGGCAGGCTTCGCCGCTGGAACAGTTTGGGTATCAGGATCTTGAGAAAAAACCACCTTCGGTCTTTTCACACCTTCCATAGCTGCACCGTCTCCTTGCTCACACCCAGTCACAGCTACAACATCTATAGCACAAGCTGGATCATGCTGCACTGGAACCCAGATTCTCCTGACGTTTCTCTTCTTCGATACAGGAGATTTCTTTCTTTTACCACATTAGCTCCACAACTATCCTTCGGTTGCCAGGGCTTCCTCACATATTTCCTTCTGCCACTTCCTCCAGTCCCATCAGTTTTTTGTTTCTTTGGTGGAGAGAGCCATTTCTCTTTACCCTTATCATTCGGAGCCGAAATCCCCTGTTCTCCTTTTTTAAGTGGGCTCGTCACTTCACCATCATTTTTCTTTGAAGAATCCTCTATAGGCCCTGAGCTAGTACTAAAGAGAATCTTACGAGGAGGACGATCACTAATTACAACACTTCCTCTTGTAATCGACTCCGAAGAAAAGGACTTGCTCCCCCAGCTATTTGAGCTCATACTCTGCTTTGAAGCACCAGAATGATTCCTTGTCCTTTTCGGGGAAGCTCGCAGCCATCCTCCCCAATCCTTCTTATCTCCCTCTTCATTCACACAACCACCATTACCATGGTACAATTTCCCACATTTAAAGCAGAAATGTGGAATTTTTTCGTACCTGACATCATACCAAACACCCACTGTATCATCAAGGCTTTTCTTCACTTGCACCGCCCTCACTAGGGGTTCATCGATTGGCAGCTCAACTCTTACTCGTAGCACCTCACCCCAAGCTTTCCCATCCTCATCCACATCAACCCCTACCACCTTGCCCAACCAGCCTCCCAAGATTTCACCATACTTCTTGTTCATCATGTTCGGAGGTAAATCAAGAAATTGAACCCAAACAGCTAAGTCACTGAACTTTACCTCCGAGGGCTTGACTCTTCCATCCATCTCTTTCAGCACAATCGCATTGAAATTGAATTGCCACGGCCCATTCGCCAACACATGATGCCAATCTCCTTCCGAGGCCAGCTGCATGGTGAACCTGTTGGCTCCCAGGTGCCTGAACGCCGCCGACTTGTGGAGTCCCCATGCCTGGAAAGAGGCCATTTGATGGCCCACCATTCGCCTGGAAAATATGACAGGAGTCAAGAGACGCGCGATGGGTGGCAGGATGGCGACTCGGCTCAGCTACGAATGTTGACGAAGGGAGATCGCTCGGTTGGAAACAAGGAAGCCATTTCGGCCCCGCAGTGAGAAGAAGTTGCGAAGGACATCGATGAAGGACCTGCTTTGCGGTTGGGCGATAGCACAGAGGAGGGCTCCAAGGCCGCTCCCTCGTCGACACGCCCAAGGAAAGAAAAAGAGTGAATTACTCAAATCACAATTTCAACATACTTTATAATATTTTGTCATATTATTTTGATAAAATCACAATTTTCTGATCTAACATATAACAATGAACCCAAACCTACTAATTTCTCTCTCTTCATGGTAAATCTGACATGCATGGCCTACTTGTCTGCGCTCACTATGTTGCGCTGGACGCGGGCCCACTTGTCCTCTTCCTCTTGTTCTTCCTTTGGCCTCTCTCTCTCTCTCTCTCCCCTATCGTGGCAAAGAAAAGGGTTGTCTCTCTCTCTCCTAGCGTGTCAAAGAAAAGGGCGGAGCGAGAGAGAGATCGAGAGGGAGAAAGAAATGACAGACCTGGAGACATCAAGGAGAAGTTGACGGTGATGTCGCTTAGGACGGGGGAGAACTGTACCTCGCCGGCGGCGTGCACGGGCAGCGTCGGTGTCAGTCTCATGTGGCGGAGGAGCTCAGGCCCGAGAATCACGCAATTAATTGAGGGAAAATGTAGAGGAGGAGAAGGAGGTTTAGTTGCAAGGAATTGCTTTAGAACTCATCGACGACGAACATCAACATGAGGCGATGGCCCGCTGGAGTCAGGACAGAACGTGAAATTTCGGCGATACAGAGGACATGAGGTGCAATTGGTGGCGTGGTTGTCCTCAGCTCATCGAAGTGCACCTCTTGGCTAGCGGAATCGAATGGATCTGCTTCGGTTGGGCATCTTGACGTTGAGCACCATCCTTCGGTCTGTGCTCTTGTGTCCCAACAGCTCCTCTATTTCTGAATTCTAGCTACAGCTCCTCAGTAAACCTGCTCGGGCTTTCAATTCATGTTACATGCCAGTAACATGGATGGGTAATTGATTACCTAGCTTAATTAGCTTGGGTTCTTGTAATCCTTGAGACTTCATCCGCTACTGCGACTCCATTACGTTGCTGCATGTCTGCTTGTCGTGTGATCACGCCGAAGGCGTCGCAGCTTCTCGCTCGGTGATTTCCAGCTCGTGCTCACCTTCAAGGACCTCTGGAACGTATTTATTTCTTTGCTTGCGACGTTCTTCTTCTTCTTCTTGCTTGGTAGGTGTGGTAGAGCACCAGGCAACTGCCTGTTAATCTCGGTGCTTCTTGTGATTTTTTATGATTGATAAGGTGACAGATTGTATGGAAAAATGTAGGCCAAGGTGGAGGTTGTGATGACGGAGGGGGAGCTTGGGGAGACGGTACGGTGGTGGTGACGATGAAACAGCTCGGCGCGACCACGCTTGTCGATGGCCTGCATGACAAGAGTTTCCTCTGCAAGTAATCCCATGAAAAAGCATCGTTCCATTCACGACAATTTCTAGTTAAAGAGCTGCACGTCGAGCTCCATCTATGATCGTCTGAACTCAAAAGTGGTTCTGAATCATTTTGTTCTTGTTTCAGAGCACCGATGCTCCCCCTCCAACCGTTACTATAGGCAGGACGGGGCCTCCCTTGCTCCCGGTGGGAGTTGCGGAGGTAGTGGAAGGCAGCCTCGGCAACGGCAAAATGTGAAGGTTAAAAGAGAGAGTGCACAAAGAGATTGGAGAGCGGGAGGGAGATGGGAGGAAGAGGAAAGATGCTGATGAGTGGAACCCATCTTTCTTCACCACGTCAGTTTGGCCTATGTAGCACCTTGGTGTCCACGTAGGTGCTGATAAGTGGACCCTAAAAGTCACTTTGACTGTTAAGAGCTTCAAATGGCTATTTAAGACGTAGCCTTATGTATTAGCTCAAAGTTGTGGTTTTGTTAAAAAAAAATTGAAGTCGTAGTTTTATGTAATCTTTTCAAAGACAAACTACGAAAGCGGTGGGCCCGTGCTGGGAGAGGCGTGAGGCAACGTGGGCCGAGTGGTTGGCATAGTTCGACGGTTCGGCGTAGTGATGGATTTTACTCGTAAGCAGCTGGAGTTCGGGCCTCCGGGAACTATGGTCGATGACTAACGGCCCGTTTCCTAACTTGTCCAGCCTTGCAAATTGATCCACATTGGGCTTAATATACGCAAAATCTCCCTCTTCCACCATCCATGTCTACTCTTCTAGATCGTCATTTCTGGTAACCTCCTAGCTAGCGGATCCAGCTTCCAAGGATTAACCAAAATAGCATATTCTGTCAAAGGGAAATAATCTCCGGACCGCACGGCTGCTTAACGTCAGGACCTGTCGGCCATTGCTTCCGCACACCCTCATGCACATTTGGACAATTTTTACATTGCTCTTCCGTCACACGCTCACCACCATTCCAACACGCACTAGCTAGCTAGCTGGCTTGAGGCGCCTGTAGCAGCATAATTGAACCGCCACTCACCTTTGGACCGCAAGATCGCTCCAGCCCCCCTTTTTTTCCACCGGTGGTAGTAGAGGTTTAAGTTCACCATTACGCTTCTATACTTTTCTACGGAAGCACTACATGTTTATTTATTTACTTTTCTTCCTAGAAAAAGAGAGGAGATTAGAAAGATCAGTGGTGGGGGTAGCACTCGTGGTACAATGCCAAATTGGGCAGATTCTCCTCGGCATGGCGTACGCCCAACGTCCATCGTTTTCCACCGTTGGTATCTCGGAAGATAATATTCCAAGTCAAAGCCCACACTTTCGCTAGACCAAAGAACCTAATAAATTCATGGGAGCATGGCTTGCACTGCTTTTTTTCGAAAAGAGCTAGACAACACTTTATGTTAATCTTCTGTACTGCTTTATCGTCCTAGTCCATGATAATCAGTGACATCACTTGGAATTTAGAGCGTAATGTCAACTTATGTACTGACGAGAAAGACTGGCACGAGCTTGATGCATAGGTGTCACAGCTTGGGTTTGCTAGATTCTCCAGAAGGCGTCACTGCCTTACAGAATATGTGCTCGGTTTCACCATGTACATGTAGGGAAATGACATAAGCGGGCTTCTAGTTGTTCATCATACGTGGTCTTGTGCCACTACACCACGACATAATATCACTATTCCTGTTCATCCTACCGCTTGATATGTGTGATTCGGGGTAGACCATTGAATCTTGTACTTAGGTTCAGTTTATGGTGGTTGAACTGTATTGTGTTAAACTTATTTTATAATTTGATGTAGAAATTAGCCATAGAAATAAGAGAAAGTTGGCTGGCTAAACAATAGAAGGATTTTTTTTATCTCTCAGTCGCATGAGACATTGTTATTTCTCAACCGATTGAGTTACACATTCAAGCCTATAATTATACGAAATGGTTTGTGTAAATTTACGTTTAAAAGTGTGCAACTGTCCATTTGCACATGATTTCTAAAATGTGCACCATCTCCAGCCGATACAGAGCACAACTACTCTACCAACCGAGGTACGGAAAACCCTAGCATCTCATGAGCCGCCAGTGGCGACTCAGGAGGTGATCGACTGCTACCACCCAAACAGCCCCTCCGACCCTTGCCGCAGCTAGGCAGCGAATGGCGGTGGCGAGGCCTCTCCGCCATGCTCTTCTCGTCGTGTCGCGGCCGATTCACGTTGCGTTCCCGGCGGCACGGCAGCCTGCATGGTGGATCTGGCATGGTGGTGGGGGTGTGCCCTAGCCCTAGGCCCAGATCATGGCTGGCATCCTGATGGTGGCCATAGACATGCTCGCTAGCAGCGTCAGGTGGTGTGCGGCAGGAGTCTTCAGTGATTGGTGGAGATTGCGACATGTCAACGATTGCGACAAATGAGGCGGCATCAGTTGTTCGGGCTGTGTCGTGTTGGGCACCTCGTGTGGCAGTAGGCTCTACCCCGGTGTTTGGTTCGCTTGTCACGTGATCTTCAGTGGATGTTGATTTCCTTCCCCCGTGGTGAACTCCGGCAAAAGCCATTGTTCAGTAATCATTGAGGCACTTTCTTTCTCTGACAAAAACCACCATTCGGTAGCCAATGTGATCTTCTAGGCGGATCTGAGGTTTGAAGCACGTGTGTCCGTGGTCTCTGTCCACAGCAGCTCGCCTGGGCGATGGCGAGCTAAGACATTTAGTGGTGGTCTGTTCATTGGCTGGCTCCCACGATGGTGGCGTGTTGGGCCTCGGTTAGGAGCTTTCATACATATTCTCTGGGTGAAAACCCTAAATCTGGCCTTTGTTGACTGGACTTGGCAATGACAACGTTCTACGGTGTTCTTTTTCCTGAATGTGTTGTTGTGGAGCACTGTTACTAGTTGCCCAAGGTGAAAACCATGTATTTGGTCTTCGTTGGTCAGATCCGGAGATGACGATGTGAGTCATATCCCTCGTTGGAGGCGTCGTTTGGCTGAGTAGGTCTTACTACACCTCATCACTACACAGTTGCTGCTCGCATGTGGATGATCTCCTGGTGGCTTCCGGCGTAGGGGCTACGGTGGCTCAACCTTGACATGTTTTGTGTTCGCCATCTTGCCATGGCGTGCCTTTTTTCTGTTCATTTTTGGCCGAATTTTCTGGCCTTTTAATAATTTGACTGTGTGCATCCTCGGTTGGTGTAAAGGCCGGAGATTTATTCTCTATGTATATCTTCTTGATGCAGCAATGTAGAGTAATAATAATTTTTTTTGAAAAAACCTAATTAATAGTGAGATAGAAAACCAATGCCCCCCATTAACTTAGAAATAATAATTTCTCAGTCGACTTATAAATAAACATTTCTAACACTAGAAGAGATAAAATATAGTTCGACAATGAGATTATCATAATCTACGGTAACCTGAATGCAGCCTTAACATTCATGTCCTAAAATTTACCTTCGGTTAAGGTAGATCAGTTTATCTGTATCTGTCGGCAGACTACACATCATATTTCCGTCATGTTCGGCAGAACTGATTATCAAGTCACTGCTCACTTGGTCAAAACCTCAGGATTTCGTACCCAATTCTACTAGTGCTTCCTTTTCATGTCATGCTTCTATTCCCTAACCAGCTTTCTGAACAGGCATTATTAGGCCAAACATGGCCTGGATTCTGCCCCCACCGGGCCAAATTCCTCGGTCCATCTGGATCAGTACTAGTACTCCACTACCACCCATCATTTCGATGCAAGAAAGAGAGCCTCACCAATCGTGTGATTCACTGCATTCTCGAAAAAAAGGAGGAAAACTGCGTGCTGTTGAGATGCTAGCTACGACCAATATTGGCAGGGCCAGCCACTTCCGCACGATGAGGGGCCAATCGCGGACGTCCGGGCCAACAAATTAACCGGACCCCCCGTGCCCGTGGGGTAGGGTCCCGGCCCGCCCTGACCACTCTTCGAATAAAATAAAGAAAAAGTTCATGTGCGCGCAGTGTGCTCACTGCTCAGCGCCTCCACGACTCTGTTTCCAGTGACGAAGTGGATGGCGCCCGTAAGCAGACGCCTGCTGTTTTCTGGATTCTGGCGTGGTCATGCGGAACACAAGACAGAAGATTCTGGAGCTGTGCTTAGTGGGTGTTCTTTTAGTCATGCGGCAACGGAAAACATACCTACCCAATGATCACAGAGTTATCAACTACAACTAATCCGAGGTAACCTGTGTGCGTAAGTGAGAGCTCAGCTACGAAGAAAGGGGCCTGTTTGATTCGCACGAATTTCACTGAATTTTTGTAGAAATGACACATGAAACAATTCAATTTCTGCAGAGAACGTACAAAATTCCCACGGATCAAGGATGCCTAAATTTGTTCCGCATATATGTAGCTAAGCTCAAACTGCTCAGTTAATATGACCTTTTCCTATAGTAGCTAAGCTTAGACGAGCTGACAACTTCTTGCAGCTCCATACCTCCAACAGAAACAGACACCGTGCTACTAACGAAAGGCCGTAGGGTATCATGCGAAAGTAAGCAAGCAGACACTGCCGAGACCCGAGAGCCGAGCCCACACAGCCCACTGATTTGTTTGGTCTCTTCTAGCCTTGTCGCCATCATCCTCCCACAGAAAATATCATGCATGCAAGCAACGGAGGCGAAGCGCTTCCAGCTCGGAATCACCTGAGGCCAGTGGCAGACTGGAAATGGGCGACGCGACAAGGCCGGGTGCTGGAAGTGGAATCGCCTGGGGCCAGTGGCAGACTGGCAGTGGGCGACGCGACAAGGCCCGGGTGTAGGAATCGAGGAGCGCACACCCCAGTGTCGCTACAAGACGCACCGTCTCTCACCTGCACTCTCTCGATCGGTCGCCAGGCGCATATATACTTTGTCGCGCACGCGCGCATACTGACATACACACAACCCGCGCATTGTCCTTCTCTCTGTCTCCTTCGTGCTAGCTTGTCAATGTTGCCAAATTGATGCCACTCCTCTGTCTCTATTCCGTGCTAGCTTGTCAGTATGCATCATCAATCGCCAAATTGCCACTCCATTCAGTACTACTAAGTACACATACTTCTAACTTCTAGCTAGTCTTGCGTATGCATGTCGGTATATTCCGCCATTATGCTGCATGCAATTGTCTGCCACTGCCAATTACAAGTGATGCAGCGTTAGCGGTTGTACTGCCTCTTTCGGCTGCTTCTTGGATGGTACGTACCTGCTTAGCTGCTGGCAAAAAGGGCAGCAATGGTGGCGCGAAAGGAAAGAAAGCGCAGCCTAAGCAATGTGTACTAGTCGAGCAGCTGCTGATTGCAAGCAGAAATTGGTCGATCGATCATGCAATCGATCGAGGCGTACGACCTGTCTATTTCGTATTGCTGCCGTCAGATGGAAATACAGACGGTTATTTTCCTCCAAGCATGATTAGTGCCGAAATAAGTCAATCGGACTAGACAGCGGTATTGGACGAATATATCTGCGTGCGCCACGTGTGCATCCGATTCAAGATATGTTAGACTACAAGTTCAGCGATAATTAAGCTGGTATGTATACAACCACTACACTAGCCTAAAGAAATTGACAGTGGGACAAGATAGATGTATACAAGCATACTAGGTACATCTACGCAAGTAACTACAAACACAAAAAGTTCACTCTTAGCCAGGAATGAACGAGTCCTTGCAAAATGCTGCTCGAGACTTGATAGGAAAACTACAATTGCGCGTACGTACGCAAAGTTGATTATCTTGCTAATTGGTATAATTCCGTTTCCACTCGCCTAATCTGCTTCTATCTATTTTATCGTTGGCTAATTAGCTTTGCCGATTTTCGTCAAGAAATAATCAAATTTATTTGACTACGTATTGCAAAAGTAATAAGTTGTGCGCAGATTACGTAACATGCTTCGACCACCAGTGGATTGTTGAGATCTCAACGTTTTCCACCGTCAATTGGAGAATGATCTCATCTCCTAGCGTTTCTCTAGCCTCTCTACCGACAAGAAAGAAGGGACAGAAACTTACAGTACGCACAAGACTTTTTCCGGTCACTTTGTGAATCGTCGATTTGGCAAAGATCGACTGACCAATAATACAACAATATTCTATGGGCTCTTGTCATTAGATTCTGATCGATGCGTTGAACCAAGTAAAATGATACTACTCTTCGCATCATTGCAAAATGCAGATCAGTGGCAGGAGCCGAGATAAAAGTGTCGAGAAAGGTCGATCGACTTCACGATCCGACGGGCCGGCCGGTGGGCAGGATTAAACAGCATCATTGCGTGGTCGACGAAACCATGCAAAAGGCCTCGCTTTTCCCCACCTATTTGGGGTCTTCTAGCTTAGCTCCTCCCACTTTGGGCGGTAAAGAATCCATATGCACGGGTAGATTCCTTCCTAGCTAGCCGTCAATGGTAATGGTAATGTGGTGTTGATGCTGAGCTATCATGTATGTATGCTTGCTTTGTGGCATCCACCGACCAGTGCTTTCAGAAAAATGAAATTTTGCTGATTTTGTTAGTTAGAGAAAAGGAAAAGCGCATTCTCATCTATTATATACTAAAACCAGAATACAATAGAAAAAATAGAGAAAAACTAGAAATTCTCACAAAAAGCAAAACATCCGATCGTTAATTTGGTGAACTATTTTATTATTAGTAGACCGCAACCAATAGATCTTCATAATTGTACCTAAATAGATCACAACCGATAGATCTTCATAACTGTACCTAAATAGATATCTTCATAATTGTACCTGAACAAATCACAGCCGATAGATCTTCATAACTGCACCTAAACAGATCATAGCCAATAGATCTTCATAACTGCACCTAAACAGATCACTGTCCATAGGTCTTCATAACTGCACCTAAATAGATCATAGCCGATAGATCTTCATAATTGTACCTAAACAGATCACATCCGATAGATCATCATAACTATACCTAAATAGATGGCTTGACATAACGACTAGCAGACTGCTTCATAAATATACCTAAATAGACGGCTCAGTACAGGTCGACTCGCGATTTAAATTTTTATTTCCGTACTGATCTAATATCACATGTACGGGTAAAAAAATAAAGATAATTAAAAATGTTTGCTGCGCAATTAGTACTGATCTAATGTCACACATTAGCAGGTCAAAAAATAAAAATAACCAAAATGTTTCCCACGCAATCAGTACTGATCTAATATCACGCGTACAAGTAAAACAATAAAGATAATTAAATAAATCACATCCGATAGATCATCATAACTATACCTAAATAGACGGCTCAATACAATGCCTAACAGGCCGATTGGCGATTTGCACTTTTATTTCCCGTACTGATATAATATCACACGTACAGGTAAAAAATATAAAGATAATTAAAAACGTTTCCTGTGCAATCGGGACACTGTGCTAGTTTAATTTAAAAGGTATTCATCCTACAGAAATAAAATTAAACCGCAAGATCTTGCTGTAATTAATATGGCGTGTTTGTAATCCATGCTCCTAATCATGCACATGAGGATAGGGTGAACCAAAGAATTATAAATCCATCCATACGTATGCATGCATTGCACTGCTCGGTACCCACCACCACGCATGACACATCCATCTACATGATCATCAACTCAACTCATGCACGCATGAGTTGGGCATTGTTTTGCGTAATCAAGTATAATTAATCAGACTCCTTGTTCTAGAACACTTGCGTATGCAAGGACCATGTTGAAGAAGATTGGCGACAGAAAAACACAGCATGATGTATACCCTTGTCTTCAACATTCATCGATCGGCTGTACACCTGCGATTTAACTTTGCACATGACAAATGATGCCAATTCGGCATCTGACATCAATGCAACGGATAGAACTATGGCATAATCGCTCGCACTATGGAACAAAAACGAAACTGATACTTCTTCAGTGAAAATGAAAAGTAGCGGTCATATACTTACGTGTGTCGAAGATCCAATCTCTTCATGCTCTTCATCCTGACGTTCGACCCCCTACAGAAGCTTCTATAGCTGGTCACCAAGCAGGGCATTCTCAAGCCAATTCGTGCAAGGACCGCGACATTTCACCTTTCCCTTTACGTTGACGCTGCCGAATCTTTTTCCAACTTGAATAAGGAAGAGCTGATGCCATACAACGGGATCCTTTCCTGCTTCGGGCAGGCAAGTGGGCTCTTAGCTAATTTGGCCAAATCTGAGGTGTTTCCGGTGAGATGGGCCGGCCTGGCCCTCAATGAGATTTTGTCTGTTTCCTCAGCCAAGTCTATGGACGCTACCTTGGATTGCTTCTTCACTTCTAGAAGCTCAGGAAGGTGGACTTCCAAATAATGGTTGACAAGGTGCATGGCGGCTAGTTAGACTTTCGGGGTGGAAGAGAAAGAACCTGTCTTGAGCTAGAAGGGTTGTCTTTGCCAAATCCGTCCTTTCCACCACTGCCACGTGCCACTTCTCTGTCATTACGCTACCTAAATGGGCACAAGCCCATCTTGATTGCATCTCTCGGGGCCCTATTTTGAAGGGGGAGGACAATGATCTGGAAGACCGTGTATCTCCCACAAGCCTCACCAGTTTGGGAATTATCAGCCTTGAGCACTTCGGCAGAGCCTGCGGCTGAGATGGTCGTGATTCCAGTGGAAGGGCCTTGAAAGGCCCTGGGTGGGTTATCAACTGCCATGCAATGATACTTATATGGATACTTTTCGTGCCTCCACAAAGATCATCCTGGGAGACGGAAAACACGACCCTGTTTTGGCTCGACAACTAGATGGGCGGGGGTTCTCTTCGTTTGTGCGCCCTAAAGTTTTTCAAAGTCGCTTTGTGCAAGAACCGAATAATCCAGAAGGGCTTGAGAATGACAACTGGATCAGAGCTGTGGCCAGGTTGTCAACTCCATCCCAGTTGCTGGAGTTCATTGACCGTTGGATCTTGCTTAACCCAGTCAAACTTGAACCCCTTCGGTTGACTCCATCTCAACGCTTTAGAGTGCCAATGGGGAATATTCGGCTAGCTTATCTTATGTGATCGAATTATGTGGAAGCTATCTGAGTTCTGGGCCACCAACATCTGGAAGGCTAAGCCTAAATGCAAGATTTTCTCATGGCTAGTTCTACATGACAAAATCCTCACTACAGACATCCTCGCGGTGCGTGGATGGTCTCACAGCTCAGAAATGGCGACCAACCTATGCAAAGACAACCCTTTCACTCAGGTGGTTTAGTGTCCTGTTTGCCATTGGTTTGCGGACCAAGTTTCTACGCCCCCTTCTGCTACCAGATCACCACAGTCATATGGGGGAGGCATTGCTCATAGCTATTTTAGCTTCAATCCACGATTGCAGTGGCTGCTTCTAGAGATTTTCCGTGCTCGTATGTCCTAGGATTTGCCGGAGGTTCATTGAAATTTGACACCATCGTGGCGTCCGTCAATACCATCTCACGCGGGCCATTTTTATCATCTTCTCAATACCACTCCAATTCATCATATCCACACCTTTATAGGCTCCCCCTGAACTCCTTCCACACACTTGACATCACCGGAGACAGCTCCAACGACGTCTCTGATGAGGTATATGGCGACCATCTGCAAGTGGTTCACATGCGTAAGGTGGCTCTGGTGGGTCGAGGGCCTGCAAGTGGAGCGGCGAGCTGGTGTGAAGCAACAACGGCCGTTAGTGGTGATGGATGCACTACTATAAAAAAGGTCATCCGCTATATCTTATCACTGACGGGCAGGAAAAAACCCGTTAGGCTTCTCACCTATCACTGACGGGCAGCCGGATATCCGTCAGTGGTGACTCTATCAGATGTTCCGTTTCAGGGGGAGAAAAGTCATCACTGACTGGTAATAAAGTCGGCCCGTCAGCAATGACTTCAGCAGAAATACGAGATTTCACAGAAAAGTCATCACTGACGGGCATGAAGTTAGACCCGTCAGAGATATCGAGAATATCACTGACGGGCAAAAAGTCGGCCGTCAGTAATGACTTCAGCAGAAATACGAGATTTCACAGAAAAGTCATCACTGACGGGCATGAAATTAGCCCCGTCAGAGATATCGAGAATATCACTGACGGGCAAAAAGTCGGCCGTCAGTAATGACTTCAGCAGAAATACGAGATTTCACAGAAAAGTCATCACTGACGGGCATGAAATTAGCCCCGTCAGAGATATCGAGAATATCACTGACGGGCAAAAAGTCGGCCGTCAGTAATGACTTCAGCAGAAATACTAGATTTCATAGAAAAGTCATCACTGACGGACACGAAGTTAGACCCGTTAGTGATGTGTGGACCTCATCACTGACGGGTTGGAAAGTGACCCGTCAGTGGTGTGAATCTCGTCAACTCCGAAATTTCAAAACCCGAAATTTTCATTCATCACTGACGGGTTAAAAAAGAGACCCGTCAGTGATGTGAATCCCGCCAACTCTGAAATTTCAAAACCCGAAATTTTAGAATCCCGCGTGGTATATAATACACCTCAGTGCAGCGCACTCAGGCCATTCCACTCCACTTAGGCCACTCCACTCCATCTCCCTTCCACCCTCCTCTCCTCTCCTTCCTCAAGCACCCTCCTCAAGCATCCCACCGTCGGATCCTCCTCCCCACTGCCGGCCCCTCCTCCTCTCCAACTTCATGGAGTCACTGTGAGCACCCCATCTTCCTCCCTCCTCTCCTCTCTTCCATCCTTCTACTAGTGCCTAAATTTTTTATTTTTTAAATTTTTTCTCATATTTTTTTGTAGCAGCTCTATTCCCTCACGGTTTGGAATCCACAAAAATTACTGCATTTGGAGCTCGGGAAGAACTTCAACGGAGGGAACGGAGGGTTCGGTAGGGAGATTATTCGTTCGGAGGATTCGGTAGGCCGAATTTGGAGTGAAATTATTTTATTTTTAAAATTTTTTCTCGTATTTTTTTCTAGCAGCTCTACTCCCTCACGATTCAGAATACGCAAAGATTACTGCATTTGGAGCTCGGGAAGAAGTTCAACGGAGGGTCGAAAGAGGCGACGTTTCGTTTGGAGGGGCAAAAGTCAGTCTTAGAGGGCGAATTTGGAGGTGAAAAAATGTACAGGTCTAAAGATAATTAAAAATGTTTGCTACGCAATTAGTACTGATCTAATGTCACACATTAGCAGGTCAAAAAATAAAAATAACCAAAATGTTTCCCACGCAATCAGTACTGATCTAATATCACGCGTACAAGTAAAACAATAAAGATAATTAAATAAATCACATCCGATAGATCATCATAACTATACCTAAATAGACGGCTCAATACAATGCCTAATAGGCCGATTGGCGATTTGAACTTTTATTTCCCGTACTGATATAATATCACACGTACAGGTAAAAAATATAAAGATAATTAAAAACGTTTCCTGTGCAATCGGGACACTGTGCTAGTTTAATTTAAAAGGTATTCATCCTACAGAAATAAAATTAAACCGCAAGATCTTGCTGTAATTAATATGGCGTGTTTGTAATCCATGCTCCTAATCATGCACATGAGGATAGGGTGAACCAAAGAATTATAAATCCATCCATACGTATGCATGCATTGCACTGCTCGGTACCCACCACCACGCATGACGCATCCATCTACATGATCATCAACTCAACTCATGCACGCATGAGTTGGGCATTGTTTTGCGTAATCAAGTATAATTAATCAGACTCCTTGTTCTAGAACACTTGCGTATGCAAGGACCATGTTGAAGAAGATTGGCGACAGAAAAACACAGCATGATGTATACCCTTGTCTTCAACATTCATCGATCGGCTGTACACCTGCGATTTAACTTTGCACATGACAAATGATGCCAATTCGGCATCTGACATCAATGCAACGGATAGAACTATGGCATAATCGCTCGCACTATGGAACAAAAACGAAACTGATACTTCTTCAGTGAAAATGAAAAGTAGCGGTCATATACTTACGTGTGCCGAAGATCCAATCTCTTCATGCTCTTCATCCTGACGTTCGACCCCCTACAGAAGCTTCTATAGCTGGTCACCAAGCAGGGCATTCTCAAGCCAATTCGTGCAAGGACCGCGACATTTCACCTTTCCCTTTACGTTGACGCTGCCGAATCTTTTTCCAACTTGAATAAGGAAGAGCTGATGCCATACAACGGGATCCTTTCCTGCTTCGGGCAGGCAAGTGGGCTCTTAGCTAATTTGGCCAAATCTGAGGTGTTTCCGGTGAGATGGGCCGGCCTGGCCCTCAATGAGATTTTGTCTGTTTCCTCAGCCAAGTCTATGGACGCTACCTTGGATTGCTTCTTCACTTCTAGAAGCTCAGGAAGGTGGACTTCCAAATAATGGTTGACAAGGTGCATGGCGGCTAGTTAGACTTTCGGGGTGGAAGAGAAAGAACCTGTCTTGAGCTAGAAGGGTTGTCTTTGCCAAATCCGTCCTTTCCACCACTGCCACGTGCCACTTCTCTGTCATTACGCTACCTAAATGGGCACAAGCCCATCTTGATTGCATCTCTCGGGGCCCTATTTTGAAGGGGGAGGACAATGATCTGGAAGACCGTGTATCTCCCACAAGCCTCACCAGTTTGGGAATTATCAGCCTTGAGCACTTCGGCAGAGCCTGCGGCTGAGATGGTCGTGATTCCAGTGGAAGGGCCTTGAAAGGCCCTGGGTGGGTTATCAACTGCCATGCAATGATACTTATATGGATACTTTTCGTGCCTCCACAAAGATCATCCTGGGAGACGGAAAACACGACCCTGTTTTGGCTCGACAACTAGATGGGCGGGGGTTCTCTTCGTTTGTGCGCCCTAAAGTTTTTCAAAGTCGCTTTGTGCAAGAACCGAATAATCCAGAAGGGCTTGAGAATGACAACTGGATCAGAGCTGTGGCCAGGTTGTCAACTCCATCCCAGTTGCTGGAGTTCATTGACCGTTGGATCTTGCTTAACCCAGTCAAACTTGAACCCCTTCGGTTGACTCCATCTCAACGCTTTAGAGTGCCAATGGGGAATATTCGGCTAGCTTATCTTATGTGATCGAATTATGTGGAAGCTATCTGAGTTCTGGGCCACCAACATCTGGAAGGCTAAGCCTAAATGCAAGATTTTCTCATGGCTAGTTCTACATGACAAAATCCTCACTACAGACATCCTCGCGGTGCGTGGATGGTCTCACAGCTCAGAAATGGCGACCAACCTATGCAAAGACAACCCTTTCACTCAGGTGGTTTAGTGTCCTGTTTGCCATTGGTTTGCGGACCAAGTTTCTACGCCCCCTTCTGCTACCAGATCACCACAGTCATATGGGGGAGGCATTGCTCATAGCTATTTTAGCTTCAATCCACGATTGCAGTGGCTGCTTCTAGAGATTTTCCGTGCTCGTATGTCCTAGGATTTGCCGGAGGTTCATTGAAATTTGACACCATCGTGGCGTCCGTCAATACCATCTCACGCGGGCCATTTTTATCATCTTCTCAATACCACTCCAATTCATCATATCCACACCTTTATAGGCTCCCCCTGAACTCCTTCCACACACTTGACATCACCGGAGACAGCTCCAACGACGTCTCTGATGAGGTATATGGCGACCATCTGCAAGTGGTTCACATGCGTAAGGTGGCTCTGGTGGGTCGAGGGCTTGCAAGTGGAGCGGCGAGCTGGTGTGAAGCAACAACGGCCGTTAGTGGTGATGGATGCATGTGGTGGTGGGGGAGTGGGAAGGGCTTTCGGAGCTCATCAATGGTGATGACAAAGCTGCAATATCGAGGGGCGTGTGGTTAGGATGTTGGGAGCCTTCGACGAGGGAAGAAATTGTAGGCGGGAAAACGAGGCGGCTTGGAAGTGGTGAAACAAGGGGAGAGCTACGTGTGAGGTGCGCCGATCTTGAATATAGTACATTTGTACTGCTCTCTTGTGGTATTGTGCACTGCTTTTTTGTACAGGAATGTGTTGCTTTGAACATTTAATGGAACCGGGGTTCACTAGTGACTCACTGTCCTGGAGGGATGGCCTTAGGCGGTGAAGGGCGGGCAGTAGAGGCAGTTGGGAACTAGGTTGTGCCTATCGATGGTGGGGAGCTTTGATGACGGAGGCACTGTACATGCTGGGAGGAAGTACAACGGTTTGAGACAGAAAGTAGTATATCTCATGACTGGGCGGACAATACAAAGTTTGATGAAAAGGCAGAAGGTATTACATCTCATGAAGCTCACAGTAGATGCATCCTCTATTGGTGTACTACCTTTTTGTTCCTTGTACTATCTTGAATTAAAGATTTTATTATTGTACTGTCTTTTCTCATTGATGATTGTACTTCTTTTCTTACACTGATTGTACTACCCTTTTCCAATACAGTTTACTGCCTCTCAAATTTGTTGTGATTTTTTGAATTGTTGAGTTTGTGTTGCATTTTCTACACTGATTGTACTGCCTATTTTTATGGGTTTTATAGTACTCTCGTGTTGGATTTATGAAGTACTGTATTTTATACTGCTTTTCTTTCAGCACCCTTGGACTGCCTTTTGATGTATATTTGTACTTCATTCTTTTATGGTACACCTGTCTTGCCTTATACATAGTGCGTCTGTACTGCCTCCATACGTGACCATGTACTGCTTGCTTCAGCCAATGCTCTTTCCATCATGTACTGCATTTTTCTTCAGATCTATGCACAGGATGATGCACAAAGAGCAATCTCCTGGTGATGGTGGGGAGCTCCGACGGTAGAGGCAGTATAGAGATGACTTGTGGAGGCAGTACATTGGTCGAGACAAAAGCCGGTATATCCGTCAACTAGTAAGCAGTGCAAAGTAATCGAAAGACCTTGATGACTTGCGCTTTGTCTTCGTCTTCTTTGGTAGTGTTGTCGTAGCGGCCGTGGCAATATCGCAAGCTCTTGTGTTGCTTGCTTCCTCAGTCGGGAGAGAAGGGCGGAGGGGGGGGCATGCGATCGCGGCGTGGCGATGGCGGCAGGATCAAGCGACGCGACGTCGGAGCTTGTTCTCTTGCGCCGCTCCCCCGTCGCTCGCTCGCTTGGTCCGGTGTGGAGACAAGCGTGCGGCGACGGCAACGCAACCTCACTCGCGCTGCTTGGTCGCTTGCTCCACCAGGGGAGAAGCAGAGGACGGAGGACCATGGACGCAACGTGGCACGGTAGCAACCGGATCAAGCAACGCAACGTCAGAGCTCGCTCCCTCGCGCCGCTCCCATGTCGCTCGCTCGCTCGCTCCAATGGGGGAAACTACTAGGCAGGAGTCGAGTTGTGTGTTGAATCAGATCATGTCCGACCCTATAAGGTAGGAGCCGTTGCACGATAGCTATTCTATAACATGCTATAAAATAGTTGTACTCAATGTATATATATGTGCAAGTCGAGTTCATTCTTTGCATATTTACGTTATGTCCTTTTGTTCCTTTGGAATTCAGTAATTCGTAGAAAATAATTCTATATATAGGCCCTTAAGTACTACAGTTATATGCATTCATATATCTGAGTAATATTCAAGTTCAGACTTCAAAGCAAAAGGATGCATACCTCTTGTTTTATGGAGCATGTTTGACGGTAATATTACAGGAAATTTAGCATATTCCGTCGTGTGACGCGCGCAAATTTATCTTATTTTCTTTGAGAACATGTGTCTAACTCTGATTGTAGGGACCTAATTATACCACTGGCACTTTCGATTCTAGACCATCCATGCTCTTCAACAAAAGTGGTCAACGATATGTTCTTATAAAATTGGAAGAAACCGTTGGTGATTTAGTGTGCTTTTGTTCCTTCAAGCTAGGAATGATGCTTTAATATTCTAGGCTCAAATTAGCTTTATATATGCTCCCCACTTACCTACCTTTGTATATATCGGTGTTTGGTAGCTAGATCATACGATACTAGCAGCAGTAGGATCCAATATATTAACATTGCAAATTTAGGTTCCTTCCTATTTTGATGTCACTTTGTGAGATTTGGAAGGAAAGTCCCAGTTAGATTTGGACAGCGCGCAAACACTTTCACTTCAGGAAGAAAGCTAGTGGGAGCTCCTGGATTGATCCCACTCTCGAACTAGCTATAGGAATGAAGAATTTGAAAGGTGAAGCTGAAGATTGATCATGAGCATAACAAAAATAATAAAATTTATTATTGTAGTAGTATTTTTAAGGATTAATCTATAGTATTGTATTTTAGTGTGATAAAAGGCAAATCAAAGTCCACCATGTGTGGTTCGGTGGGGCTCTCAAGTCTCAACAGTAGCGCGATCGGGCTCCATGCCTCAACTCCTTGTGGGACAAGGGACTGGGAGGGACTGCATCTATAGGAGTACTGCGGTTCATTCACAGCCCGTTTGGATATATGAAAATGGGAGGTGGGATAGGGAAATGTTAAGAGGGATGAATCCTAACCAGTGCTTGGATTTGAGGATTGGGAAAAGAGGAGGGGGGGTTTGAAAATGGGATATGAGGCCTGTATATCCCAGCATTTTAAACCCGGTGGGAGGTATAGGATATGGGGGGAAATAACTCCAAATATGTGAAATTACTAAAATACCCTTGCATTTTCCTGCTTCCGCCGACCCGCGTCCTCCCTATCCGCCCCTCCTCCCGCCGCCCCTCCATCCGCCGCCCCCTCCCGCCGCCACCTCCCGCGGCCCCTCGATCCGCCGCCTCCTCCCGCCACCACCTCCCGCGGCCCCTCCTTCCGCTGGGAGCTCGCCCTTCACTGGAGCTCGCCTCCAGATCCCCGTCACCACTACCGTCCTGCAGCGGAGCTCGCGCCGTCCGTCCATGTGCGGCGGCACACCTGAGCTCGCCGTCCCTGACACCGTGCCGCTGCTCGCCGTACTCCTCCAGAGCTGCCCCTGGTGGTAAATTTCTTATCCCTATCCCATCTCAGAACAAACGTAGGAATTGGAATTTGAAGCCATTTCCCAGCTATAATACATCCCACCACATATCCCTATCCCTATCCCACCCCCATTTCCATATATCCAAACGGGCTGTCAGTGAAATACTCATGTATGTCATGTGGAACTTATATGAAGAAAGAAACACTGGATTTAAATTTTTTTATTTCTACTACATATTAAAAGTAGAATACAATAGAAAAATAAAGGAGACACTAAAAATTTTCACAAAAAGGCAAAACATCTGATCGTTAATTTGGTGAACATTTTTATTATTAGTGTATCACAACCGATAGATCTTCATAACCGTACCTAAACAGATCACAACCGATAGATCATCATAACTGTACTAAACAGATCACAACCAGTAGATGTTCATAACTGCACTTAAACAGATCACAACCGATAGATCTTCATAACTGTGCCTAAACAGATCACAACCGATAGATCTTCATAATTGTATCTAAACATATTATAATCGATAGATCACCATAAATGTAAGTAAATAAATCACATCTGATATATTCTCATAATTGTACCTAAATAGATAGCTTAGTACAACGACTAGCGAGCCGGCTCGTGATCTAAAATTTTATTTTTCGTACTAATCTAATATCACGTGTACAGATAAAAATTAAAAATAATTAAAAATATTTTACGTGTAATTATACGGGATACCGTGCTAATTAAATGAAAGCCCAACTCTGCTTGAGCGGTCCCTTTCCTAGTGCAGGAGGATATTAACCAAAGAAGCTTTGTGGTTACTCCACGTGTGGTGAGTGTCATAAAGGGGCATTCCGTCAGCCTTGTCACTCATCGTGTACAGGCTGCTTGTAAATATTGTTGTTTTTTCCGAATTCTTATTAACGAATGGATAATGCTTCTGTCGTTTCTTTATAAAAGAAAACTGAAAATTAGAAAGTTTGCATGAGGATAAAAGGGGCGTTCCAGCCTTGTCACTCATCGTGTACATGGCCGCTTGTAAATATTATTGGTTTTTCTGAATTATTCTTAACCAATGGGTAATGCTTCTGTTATTTCTCATGAAAAAGGATTGTGAAAATTAGGAAAGGAGAGAGGCATATATTTGTGGACGGATGGAGCTCTTTTTTATGTATCTATATATATCCAGCTAATTGAGAAAATATAAAGGATGTAAAGATATGGGGAAAGATATATGAGTATGAGCATACGAAGAGTGATATATGCAGCATATATAGCCAGTAGGGTCCCTGTTAATTAGTGGACGAAGATTAACATTTGGTGGGCAACTTGGCATGCCACATGCTGTTGACGCCCACGCAAGAATCAAGTATATTCCCTGGGAAGATCTTTGTCATTATTTCTGGCATGACATATGTTAAGTCGCAAGGTTCGCGTGCTATCTGTACTATTTCAAAGCCTTTCAGCAAGGGAAATTGTTAGCGTCTTATTTCAAGGGAAAAAAAAACTCCAGTACAGTGCAAGGGATGGGACACGTGAAACGACCACTTTTTGAACTTATGGTCTCATTCAATATAAACATTTGCCTTCGCAACAACAACAAAAGGCATTTGCTCCAAGACCCTTTGCACTTGGATAATTATTATTTCTGTCCTCTTTTCCTTTATCTTACCGACTTTATTATGATCGATCTGTTTCACGCACCGTCCATTTGACCAAATGATTATTGCCCAAAGCAACAAATGTATTTCCGCGGACAAATTGTGATGCGATTATAAGGGGGTGATCGGTTGTTCAAGCTACATAAGCCAGGTTAGCATAGACTCTCAGCTGTGCTGACAATAATTGGTTACATAAGCCAGGTTAGCACAGACTCTCGGCTATGCTGACAATGATTGGTTGCCTATGCTGCACGAGTTAGCTAGGCCAGCTTAAATTCTGAGCCTTACTTAGGCTTGGCCGCGAGAGAGTTTCAGTTCAAGCTTCTCTGTGATGTTGCTTTGGAGTCTGTTAAATATATGATGAGTTTACTGATTAGTATGCATGTATAACTGTACATTAATAACTACCAATGTATAATTAATCCTTATTAAAACGGAACTATAAATTTCACTAGATTTCATAGAATTTTGAATTTTAATATAATATAAATTACACCACTCATGCAATCAATCAAATAATAACCCGTATTTGCATACCCAGCATGTCTCTACTAACTAGCCTGCCTTAAGATAAATGCCCTACGTAGATAAACACGGAGGAACGCTAACACAAACAAGCGCGTGAAGTGTTTTCTAGTTAAATCAAGATGTCATTGTGGCAATTAAAAAAATGTGAATATTCCTATGGGCCGAAAGCCTTTAGGGATATAGGGAAAGCCATCAGGAACGGTCAGAAGAATTATTTTTGACGGTTTTCTGTGGAGGTGGTGGATAGGGAAATAAAATTCTTCACGTCTCGAGCCGCCATGAATAATCTTCACAAATAACAAAAACCTTTGGTTGAAGCTGGCCAGCAGAATGTTTTATCCCATCAGCTATAGCCCATCGGGAAAAGTCGTTCCATGTCCGTAGGACGGCGTCGGGATTAACCTGTTGATTGTAAAGCGTCATTGCATGGTACTATTTCCTCATCAGAGCAAATAATTGTACTCTCTTGTCAGCTTTCTACCCACGGAGATATGGCAGAATTCATATTCTGAGAATAGTTGCATATACCAATAAAAGGAGGGTCTAAAGTAACAATTGTAAATGTACATAACTTGTATCTTGTACGATGAGGACATCTCTAATATCAATATAATCATATCTCCATTATTACCTGCTGACCAAGCTTTTTAAGTTGATATGTCGGGTTCAGTGACACGAGTTTAAGCACGTCAACTTAATTATCAGGTAAATTCATTTCTCGGAGTTTCATCATTTTCTATGAACTCTGTGATGCTGCCCAAAGGAGATGATGTTATATTACTCAGAAACATGAAGTCAAGTGAAGAGAAGGATGATAACACTACAAGGTACAAGAAGGGAGATATTGAGTCGATCTCAAGTTATTACAAGACTTTAAAGCCATCATGATGGAGTATGACGACTTAGACGAATATACAATCTTCCACTTTGTATTTTTATCCATAATTAGCACATGGTGCTATGCCATCTCAAATTTGGGTCAGGCCCGTGTAATTTCGGATTTAGGCAAAATAGGTAAGTTTTAGAGTCCATATTTAAGGGGAATTATGTTTTAGAGGTTATTTCGGATCCCTGCCTAAGGGGGCACGAAAATCCTCGTAACCCCTCCTTAAGTACACCCCGTGCGCCTCCTCTAGAGCGCGGGTTTCATTGAGTATTGTTAAGCTATTAATACAATTTCACATCTACATGTTGGAATCTCGACTCATTCTTCTAGATCATGTGCCAATTTATCACTCGCAGTTTCAAATTGCAAATTATCACAGTTCTTGCCGGTTCTTCGGTTGCTCGCAGGAACTTGAACCTTGTTGTTCAGGTTGATTGTGCTTACGACAAGACCAATAACCATTAGAGATTGGTTTAGCGATTGCTAAGGTGTATCATCTAGTACAACATAGTCAGATTATCAAGATCAAGCTCTACCAAATCGATAGCTATCATCCTTTCATTGAAAGATCGGGCCACCATTTCATCATTGTACACCACACAAATAGACGTATGTTCCAACATTTGCAGGTTCACACATCATCCCAAATCTACATCTAATTAAAACTTAGAAGCTTTTTGAATATTTTAAAGCACTCGTTTATTCTTGTATTTGAGGGCAATATGGTCTTTTTACCATGGTAACCAATTGATCCTTGTTGGAGTGGTTAAAAAACTATTTCACCTCTTTGCAGCAACAGTAACATAACTATTACATCATTTTTTAAAGAAAGCCACGACCTCCTAATTTCCATTATAGAAATTCAACGTTACAGAGTGATAACACAAAATAGATAACCGGGAAAAACAACACTTTCAACGGCTTGACATGCCAGACTCACACTAGGCCACTTGAAAGTGCCATAAATCGAGCAAACTATCATGCAACTATTGTCGGCTAGTCCAGTCCTCAAGTTACATAGCGGGAAGTAGTCGACATCGAGGAAGAAGATGGTGTATGAAAATGGTATAGTAAAAGTAAAAAGGGACACAGTATATGGGAGAAGGAGCTTCTTTATTATTTGATCAATCAAAAGTTACAGTAAATGTGATCCCTCCTCCTTTTATAGCCAGCTTAACAAGAGGGATAAGTCTCGACATTAAGTGACTTAGGAAAACCCTTACCCATCCCCATGACAGGTGAACTCCACTACTGGTGGGGCCACTGGTTTCTCAACACTCCCCTGGAAAATTGTCACGTATAGTCCATGTCTCAAAAACTGTTAAAAACCCAGTGGGAAAAAATACTTGGAGAAAGAGCCCATGGCATACATTGGCCATGTTGCATGAATTGCCTCATTGATCTTTGCAATCTCTGCTATCCACCATCATGTGATAATTTCATTAACCATTTGGTTCTCTTACCATTGGTGTTTTTTCAAGTGGTAGTATTTATTGATCATCTTCATCTTGGCTATTGCTCAAGTTACTTTATTCCTTCCCAAGAAGATCTTTTGACTTCTGTGTGTCCTCCTTTGACTTCTGAATGTTTCATCTTTTCTTTGGATGCAGCTTCTTTCCTCTCCTCTTGATCCCTACTAACTGTGGGTTGAGGGTAGGCTATGTTTTTCATTTCAGTACTTGGTATCATTATGAAGAAGTTTAGTTATCTCATTGCTTGTACTATAAATTATCTACTTTTATGAGATAAGTCTATGAGCATGTGTGTAATGCCTATGCATATGCTTAGTTTTATTGATTAGTTCTATGTTGAACTATGTAAGTGATCATGAGTTGATTTGAGACTTTGATGTAATTTGGACAACATGTATGCCTTGAGTTATTTATGTGAACCGTTGTGATTTATATATTGGTTTGTCCAAAAAATGTCTCTGCTAGATCTTGGAAGCTTTGTGCATGCATATTTAATTATTGCTGCTTACTTCCATTGGACCAATATAGGGGAAACTCCACAAATTTCTTAAATGCTAAAGAAGTGCATGAAATTCAATTTCATATCCATATGCACATATTTAGGGGGAGTATGTCGTATATATTGATGTTTAGCTAACTTCCTCAGACCCAATGAGTTTGGGGACTAAATATTACTTGAATGAGTTTTAGGTGCATTGGAGAAGCATCGAGGACATGGCTCACACATAAAGAAGATGGTAACACCATGTGAAAAATTGGAGCTAAGTTAGGATGATCATGAATCAACATCATATGCTAATTCTATCAGGTTTGTCATCAATAACCAAAAAGAGGGAGATTGAAAGTGCTTCTATGGCCTTAGACTCGTGTTTAGTGATTTTGGTGATTAATAACAACCGGGTTTGTGGACTAACCATTTCCTTGATTTTGAAAAGTGTGTGTATGTGTTAGCAACCACTTCGTGATGTTAAATCAAGAAGATGAGCCTACGAGTCCGTGAAGCCCGTGATTGATGGTATTGAGGTATGCATCACATGTGGATGAACTTCAAGTGAAGATTCTATCTTGTGCAGATGGACAACTAAAGAGTGGGTTCAAGGTGTGAACTAATGAGATGATTAAGAGATAATGAAGTTTGACCAAGATGAGATTTATGGATGAATTTGAGATTCTCAACATTGAGCTTAAAAGATATGCCACTTGTGATCATATGATCAAGTGGTTTCAGTAAGCAATCGTGAGTTGCATTTTGTAAACTAACCATTTTGCCATGTATGAGAAATATGTGTTGATTATGTTCTATTTAGTGCGATGGCAACAGGAAGATAATCTCAGAAGTCTCAAGTGTGGATGAAATCAAGTGTTAAATGATCATCAAGTTGAGAAGGGCAAGCTCAAGATAAGTGTCACGAACATATGCTTAAAGCTTACGATTCATCAAGTGTTGATGAATATATGAAGATAGCTTCAAGAGAACATGATAGAGTTTAAAAGATAAAGTACAAGTGATTAAATGGTTTGGTGAGTAATGTCAAACATGCTTGTGAACTAATCATGTTCCATGTGTTTAAAAAGTTTGAGGTTAGGTTCACTTCATGATACTACGTTAAGATGATGATATCACCAAAACTCAAGTGAAGATGACATCAAGTTTTGATGGTCATAAGGTGCATTTGAGTGTTGTTATAAGTCTTGCAGAGTACTTCACGTGAGCATGATACTCAAAAGGGTTGAGGTGGTCATCATATGAGGACGATGAATCTCAAGCAAAACTTCAATGTTGATAAGCACCAAGAGATAATAACACCAATGTGTGTAAGTTCAAGTTGAGCATTATATGAAGACATATACTTGAAGCTTATGGTCCATCAAGCTATGATGGACAAGTTAGTAAAGATGTCATCAAAAGAAAGCTTCCTGTATTGGTTCGTGGGGGGGAGCATATTGAAAGATTTCAACAAGCAAAGAAGATTGAAAAAAGATTCTGATTTGGAGCAAGGATGATTGCCTTCATCAAGCTCAAGTGGAGTACTCAAATCAAAGTATGCTTAACTAGGTGCTCCTAGTTTTAGTAGTCTCAAGGTGTTGGAGAGAGCCGGGTTATAGGATAGATAAGTCATTTTATCAAGAGGGATTGTCGGATATGTAGCTTGAACGAGTCATGTGTCGAGTGCTCAAACCTTTGTAAAAGTTGCATCCTTCTCTTTGTTGATCTTAGTTTGAATCTTGTATGGTTCAACCATTCATTTGTTGGTCTTTGATGACTTGGTTGCATTGAAGAGAAAAAAATTTCAGTTCGAATTAACCGTTATCCTTCTAGGCAGTTTTTCGCTGTGCTGAAATTTGCAATCTCGGAACCTCTGAGATTGAACTCAGAACCTCCAAGATTAGGTGTTGAAATCTCGAGTTTGAATCCTAGGACCTCCAAGTTTAAAGTCAGAACCTCTGAGTTTGGGTTCTAGACCCTCAAAGTTTGAATCCCGGATGCTCTGAGTTTCAAGTCAGAACCTCTGACTTTCCTCTCTGTCCACGCTGATATAGCCATTGGTTTGAATCGCAGAACCTCCGAGTTGTTTCTGGAATTTCCGAATTTTGCATAAAGATTGTGTAACAACTAGTTTTTAAGGGTGAACTATAAGTAGCTACCTTGACTGCCTTGAGGAGTGAGTACTTTCTTGAAATTCATATCTTGCTATTCATACTTGTACAATTATCTTGTGTAGAAATTGTTTTTCTTGTTTGTCATCCTAGGATAGCATATCTTATCTTGGACTTATTGGTGCACTTAGTTGAGCCTAGACTCTTTAGGATTTAATCTTATGAAAATCTGCTTAATGAAATTCCGTTAAGAATTGGCCTAGATCATAATCATTTTAAAAAACGCAGACCTCTTCTAGTCGATATATGAGGTCCTTCGCCTATATTCATCGTCTGTCAAAACCACTGCCTCGCAAACACTATAGTTGGACCCATTGCTGCAAGGTTTTCCCCCCATAAAGTCCTACAAAATCTAATACACCTCGACCCTTCTATAAACACTTTGCCAATCGAAATTTTTGTGCTGAAGGTGAGATAGTACAATCTAGGGAATTGGGACTTCAGGGGAAATCATTCAACCCAATATCATGCCAGAAACTTGTAATCTCACCATTCCCCACTTTTTTCTTACACACACTACAAAAGGTTTCATGTACCTCCATCACTTCCTGTCAAAATTGAGAGGCACCAGTTCTCTACCAGGGAAAGAGGCACATCCTTAATGTACTTCTTCCTAATTATTTCTTTCCACAATCCATCTTCTCAATTTCTAGAGCCACTTACCTAAGAAACTAAAATTCATGACATTTAGATAAAGAACTCCTAAGCCCCCGACATCTTTAGGCATCCATATGGTAGGCCTGTTCACCAAGTGATACTTTTTAATCCCCTAAACTTCATACCATAATAATCTAGTCCTAAAGTCATAAAGAAAGGAACATTGGTAAGGCTGGATCTAAGAAGAGTCAACCTGCCCCCTAATGTCAAAAGCCTCTTTTCGGTGAGAATTTCTCAATCTTTCATCATCTATTGGAATTTGTAGGTAATTTCTGCATAAGTGTCCCTCCTATCTACAACATCACATAAGCAAAAAAAAACTTCACTTTTGTGGAAATTGATTTTCAAACCAAAAAGTTGCTCGAACAAGCATAAGATCAATTTCAAATTAGTGGCACTGATTAGGTCATCCTGCATCAGGAAGATGGTGTCATCTGCATACTGCAGTATTGCGAGACCACCATCTACCAGCTGTTGGGCTCGTTTGACCATTTGGGTTAATAAATCCTCAGCGAGGTTAAAGAGAAGGAGAGAAAGAGGATCACCCTGTCTCAACCCTCTGTGAGTTCTGAAGTAAGGCCCTAGTTGATCATTTAACTTGATACATACATGCCCCCCTCTCATAACTGACATAATCCAATCACCCCAAACTTCCCCCAAAACCTTTTTGCACGAGGACACGATACATAAATGGCCATCTAATTTTGTCATGAGCCTTTTTCAAAGTCTACTTTAAAAAGGACTCCAGATTGTTTTTTTTCTATGAATCTCACGTAAAGCTCCATGCATAACCAACACACCTTCCAGGATGTACCTACCTTTAATGAAGGTTGTTTGAGAGCTATCCACAACAGGATCAACTACTCTAGCCAGCCTATTGGTAAGCATTTTGGTCAGAATATTATACACCACATTAAGGACACATATAGGTCTAAACTTCTGGATTGAAGCTGCATCTGCACTCTTACGAATCAAGGAAATCACCCATCATTCAGTATTTCTGTCGACGATCGGTAAACCGCCGATCTTACGGTATTCGTGGAATGTGTATGTATGAGGGGTAGGGACCGCTAGGGCACAAGGCCAGAGGTATAATGGCAAGGAAAACACCCTTTTTATACAGGTTCGGGCCTCTCTCAGGATAACAACCCTACGTCCTGTTCATATATATTAACTGGAGAATGTCTTACAAGGGATATGAAGGTTAGTGGCTATCCTAGGCCTAATCGTAGACTAATCCGACTAATTCCGCTAAACTCGACTCCTTCGAGGTGGCGGATCTTCTCGTAGGAATAAGCTAGGTCTTCTGGATCTTTCTTGGATCTAACCTCCCTTGGATCTAACTTGACCTGTCCTCCCCTATGGGATTGCTCATCCTTTTATATGGGGTTCATCTAGTCGTACTGGACATAGATTTATGCCTGAGTAGAACTCTGACTTCCTTAAATGTCGGGATTGATTTCCTAGTTTAAGGGTATCCTTCCTCCTTACGCCGGGGAGGGGGTTACCTTACCATCCTGGAATCCTTACCGGGTACGTGGTATACTCCAGTAATCCAGATAATCGTATGCGGATACTTCCTAATATACGGGATACCGTACTATACATCGTCAATTTCAATTGGTAAAAGAAATTTATGGAAATCATGTCACAAATCTAATAATTCATGTTTTACAATATCTCAGTTTTGTTGGTAAAACTCTGCATGGAAAGCATCTCGTCCTGCTGCCTTGTTATGCTCCATCCCAAATACAGCATCTTTAAATTCTTGCATACTAAACTCCTGAGTAAGGAGAGTTTTGTCCTCAGTGATAAGCAATTACATCATTTGCAATGTCAAATATACGCACCTTTGGAGTGATAGATACACAATTCTCCCTATTGTCTTCCCCTTGCTCCCTCTCCACCACATATATGTTGAGTACAAGGTCAATTGGATTAGTTAGTAAAGACATTGTGGTCATATTTGATAGAAGTATACAATTGCCACGACAACAATGTATTATAAATAAGAGCCAAATATCCGCGCACGGGAAGTAGTTGATGAGCACCAAGTAAGCAATTTTACTAGTTTGATTGGACACGTTTCTGACATCGTTGTATCTATGCTATTCTATAGAACGCTAACTTCGAATTGTTTTGGGTTCATCCGATATCCTCATCTCATTTCAGACCCAAAGTCCCGTTTAAGTGACACGACGAAAACCATTTCTTTTGTCCGCATCGCACGGTTAAAATTAACGAGAGAACCGAGCGATCCGGCGAGATTAAACCGCTGGAAACGCCGGCAACTATCCGGCGAGATTAAACCGCTGGAAACGCCGGCAACTATCCACGTACTCACGTGCGTACCTATCTCTTTCAGCACGCAGAACAGAAAGTCGCATATACCCCAACAACGGCATGGCGCCACCTTGGCCAGGGGCCAAGCAAAAAAGACAGCTTCTTCCTTTTCCCATCCCCTGAGAGCCTTCAGCGCACACGTACGTACATACGCGCGCAGAGGACTGTACTTACTTATCCACCACAAGGACGAGGTAACAGCGTAACAACGTAATACGCCCCTGGTCGCTCGAGCAACTGGAGCGAGCGAACCCAGCTGGCAGCACGCAACGTGACAACGGGATCCGCACAAGTGCGCGCGACGTTTTGCGCCCGGGAATTCGACCCGGCAAGATGCCGATCGATCGTCGTTCGATATCCCTCGTTACGTCCGCGCACGACACCCCTTGCCTCCCTGCCTGCCTCCTCGCGCGCGCTATATATATGGCCTTCACCAGGGCACGAGACGATCCCATTCCAAACCGAATCCTTGCAGTGCGCTTGCCTAGCTAGCTCTGTGCACGGCGCGGCACCGTTAGATCCTAGACCCGCAGGTAGGATTTTCAGGGGGCACCAGGCAGGCTCGATCGATCGGCATGTCTGCCACTATGTCGTCGTCGCTCCGCACTTTCGCGGCGCTGTCTGGCCGGCCGGGCGGTGCGCCGGGCCGTCGGGCCAGCCAGCAGGGTGGCAAGCGCGCCGTGGCGCAGCCTCTCGCGGCTGGCGCCGTGACGGACACGCCGCCGGCGGTGATCGTCCCGCCGGTGCGCCCCGTCGTCGATGCCCCGCGCCGCCGTGGCGGGCGCGGCGAGGACGGCGGCGCCGGCGCCGGCGAGCTCGTGGCGTGGAAGAGTATCCGGCAGGAGAGGTGGGAGGGGGCGCTGGAAGTGGAGGGGAAGCTGCCTCTCTGGCTGGTGGGTGATGGGAGGTCTTAATTACTTGCACAAATATATCTGCCTAGCTATGCCTTCGTATTCTCTTGGTTCTACCTTTCTGTTATGCACTCCTAAAAATTCTTGAACTGACGTACCATAACCTCAAACATTTTATAATATCAGCCGGTGGTCCAAGCAACGATTAGAAGTGCATTTTTCCTTCAAGAATGTGAATTTTTTTCCGTTTCTCTGATTCAAAGGTTCCCTTCCACATATCTACAAAATGTTACGAAAAGCATGCATATCTTCTTCTCCACACAAAAAATATATGATAAACAGAGAAAGAGTGAAGGCATATGTAGTACTTTTAGACCAGGTCCCGTGTAACAAATTCTTTTGATTAACCTAATTACTTTCATCAAGGTGTCGGCAACACCAAACATCTACACTCACAAAGGTGAGCCGAAGTGGTATATGATGCTCCTACATGTAACAAAAAGATTATGCCAACATTGGACACGTAAAATAGCATGCTTAGTATCTAGTAAGCTAATTAACAAGACCGGGTATATTAGATGGCAACCTTTATTTTTCACGACCCCAGGTGGGGAAGCACTTCACTCGCATCTCTTACTTGTGATCGACAGAGGGCGACACTAATTTACCCTATATGAGCCCTAGCGATAAGGAAATGGCATCTCGGCACTCACTTTGCTCGCGGGGACGACAAAACATATATACCAAGATTCTCTGCTCACTCTCTCTCTACGGCGACAATGTCGTCGGTGTCTAATGATTGTAGTTTTGAGAAAAAGCTTGTCCCCTGGCTCCAATTTCTTTCTCTGAGGAATGCATTAGACTGTACGTGCCACTTCGGTATTGACTTGGAGGAATTAAAACTGCAGGTGTACGTACGTGCAGTATAATATGGTCATAACTTTGCTAGTACAAGCTATGATTGTAATCGTCCATCTTATTAGCTAATTAACAATTTGTAGTCCTCTACGATGAGCTCATGATTAGATTAGATTAACTTGTCGTAAACTACGATGGATTTGTTCGTTGCGCCCAAATAATTGATCGATTTTTTTATGCAATCGGTTGTAGGATGGCACGTACCTGAGGAACGGCCCAGGCCTATGGGATCTCGGCGACTACGGCTTCCGGCACCTGTTCGACGGCTACGCGACGCTCGTGCGCGTCTCGTTCCGTGACGGCCAAGCCGTGGGCGCGCACCGCCAGATCGAGTCGGAGGCGTACAAGGCGGCGCGCGAGCACACCAAGGTGTGCTACCGGGAGTTCTCGGAGGTGCCCAAGCCGGACGGCTTCATGTCCTTGGTCGGCCAGCTCGCGAGCCTCTTCTCGGGCTCGTCGCTGACCGACAACTCCAACACCGGCGTCGTCAGGCTCGGCGACGGCCGCGTGCTCTGCCTGACGGAGACCGTCAAGGGCTCCATTGTGATCGACCCGGACACGCTGGACACGGTGAGCAAGTTCGAGTACACGGACAAGCTGGGCGGCCTGATCCACTCGGCGCATCCGATCGTGACCGACACCGAGTTCTGGACGCTGATCCCCGACCTGATCCGGCCGGGCTACACCGTGGTGAGGATGGACGCGGGGAGCAACGAGAGGCGGTTCGTCGGCAGGGTTGACTGCCGCGGCGGGCCGGCGCCGGGTGGGTGCACTCGTTCCCCGTCACCGAGAACTACGTCGTCGTGCCGGAGATGCCGCTCCGGTACTGCGCCAAGAACCTCCTCCGCGCCGAGCCCACGCCGCTGTACAAGTTCGAGTGGCACCTCGAGTCCGGGAGCTACATGCACGTCATGTGCAAGGCCAGCGGCAAGATCGTAAGTTACCATTTCGAATACTCAGTACTTGAAGTTCAATCGTACCAATTTACGTTCCTGATTTTGAATGGTTTTTCATTGTTGGGATAACCGAAGGTGGCGAGCGTGGAGGTGCCGCCGTTCGTGACGTTCCACTTCATCAACGCGTACGAGGAGAAGGACGAAGAGGGGCGGGTGACAGCGATCATAGCCGACTGCTGCGAGCACAACGCCAACACCGCCATCCTCGACAACCTCCGCCTCCACAACCTCCGGTCCTTCGCCGGCCAGGACGTCCTCACCGATGCCAGGTACGTTACATACATTTTTTTCTTCTATCACGGCCCGCACGGATCTGGACGCATGGACTGATCTTGGGCCATGGACCTACAGGGTGGGCCGGTTTAGGATACCGCTGGACGGAAGCCCGTTCGGCGAGCTGGAGTCGGCGCTGGACCCGGAGGAGCACGGTCGGGGCATGGACATGTGCAGCATCAACCCCGACCGCCTCGGCAAGGAGTACCGCTACGCCTACGCTTGCGGCGCCCGCCGGCCGTGCAACTTCCCCAACACTCTCACCAAGATCGACCTGGTCGAGAAGACGGCCAAGAACTGGCACGAGGAGGGCGCCGTGCCGTCGGAGCCCTTCTTCGTGCCGCGCCCCGGCGCCGTGGAGGAAGACGACGGTTAGTTTTACTTTATCACATGCTCACTGCTTGTTCTTACTCTGCTTCTAGGATCGTAGCTGACTGCGAAATTAACTTTGATATAGGCGTGGCGATATCGATGGTGAGCGCCAAGGACGGGTCGGGCTACGCGGTGGTGCTGGACGCCAAGACGTTCAAGGAGATCGCACGGGCCAAGTTCCCCTACGGGCTGCCCTACGGCTTGCACTGCTGTTGGGTGCGCAGGGAGCAGTAACGATCGCAACATGCATCGGAATCAATGCCATCGATCGATCGTTCCTCTCTGCTTCTTGCATCTTTGCATCTTGGGTTGGTGTGTCCAGTACCATACGTGGATGTGTAGCTACAACGATAGCCAGATTGTTGGTTTCCTGTTAACAAAGAAGAAAAAGATATACACGTAGTGATGTACAGCCATATGGATGTGGTATACGTGGTAGTGAAACTACAGGGGACTAGTGTACTTAGCTCGATTCCGGCGCTCAGTGCTGTAGTAATGCACCGGTGTAATGTGTACATAGCTCTCAGTTGCCAAGTTAGTATGTAGTATAGTGCATGTTCTTTGAAATAGAAGATATCTTGTTGGTGTATGTTTTTGCACGGACATGAGTCAACATGTTCTTGTTCTATCCTCTATTCAAACAGCAAAACTATCGCGGAACGAAAATTGATTACAGTATAATCGAATCGTTGTGTGTGTTGACGATAAACTTTTCGGTTTTCATTTCTAGCAAAATCACTCTTTTACGGGTGATTACACTGAGGTCACCTCCATTTACTCACTACGCGGGTTCACTTATTTTCCTTTTCACTTTCCTCTCGTGTGACTCCACCTCTTGCCTGTAACTTTTTTCCCTTTTTTCCTGTCACGAGTGTATTGTTTCCTCCTCCCAGTTCTTTTTCTCCTCTATAGATCGAGTGCATGCTCCTCCCTGCCTCTCTATCTTCTCAAACTGACCTCTCTCTCCTCTTCTCTCTGTCGTCGTTGTGCTTGGTCGCCGTAGGCAGTGCTCACCGCTCGTTGAAGGAGGTAAGGGAGGGGAAAAGGTAGATATGGTCTTTTTTCTAGTGTTTTAGTTGAAAATTTTGTTGTATGATTCTAAAACGTTGTTTTTTGGTTGTTGAAAGCTCAAAGTGGCACTTTCTTCAATCGACTGTTAGCTCTGCTTTCGCCGGTGAAGAGCTTAACTTTTCATAGACGAAAACCTCTTGACTACATAGTTGAAAACTGCTAGTTGAAAAGTCCAATTTATTTTGTTGTTTAGATAGTTGGAAGCTCTTGTTTGTTTAGTTGAAAGCTTTCTTTCATGTCTCTGATGCCGGTACCATCACCCACTCGCCGACACAGGCGACCACCCATCACTAGGAGATGTAGGTGGAAGGGAGAGGGCAAACATTGAAAGAAAGAAAAAGAAAGACCGTCGAGAGTTAAGTCTAAAACGAGAAGGCGGAGGTGTCCGACAATCACTCATTATTGAGAGGTGTAGGTGGAAGGGAGAGGACAAACAGTGAAAGGAAGAAAAGGAAGACCATCGAGAGTTAAGTCAAAAAAGGAAAGACGGGGTCTTCCAATTGTGCGAGCGTACAGAACGGTGGGAGCTTATTCCGAGGGTATGACTTGTCAGGTATGAGCGTGCGTGAGGCTCCACGTGATTATTTGTAAGTTAGCGTCCCCACATCTTAGATCACCCCGGGAATTCGGATGGTGTCAAATGGACGAGACAATAACCAACCCACGACACAAATTATTATGAACGAGACAATAACCAACACACAACACAAATTATTTTTAAAAAAATTACAAAGAGAACGCACACTAATACACACTTCATGCACACCACTATACATATACATGCATGCGAGAGGCTCCACGTAATCATCCTTAAGTTAGCATCCTCACTTCTTAGTTCATCTGGCGAGTTTGGATGGTATCAAATGGACGAGACTATAACCAAACACACACGGACGTAAATATTATTTTGGAAATTATGATGAGTACGTATATTTACACATGTCTCACGCACACCACCGTACGTAAATACGCGTACGTGTCCTCCTAAAACAGATGCTAGGTCTTAAACGTGAGAAACATATCTATCACTGAACACATGTGCGTGTGCAACGATGAGATACGTGAGTCCATCGGGACGACCACCGGCAGCCCCTGCCACCTGCGCAGTTCTCACACACAAATGCAATTAGGCAAGCACAGATTTAGGTGAGCTTTCTGTGCTCATTCCCAAAAGCCCGCTATAGTTTATGTTTCTTACCTGCTCGCTGCCATCGAATGATTCACTGGCATCAGTGCTGTTAAGCACATTAAAAATTTATTTAAAGAGAAAGAGTACTGATCATAACACAAGAACAATACTCTCTTGTCAGAGTGCACGGTGCCACGGTTAAAATACATGGACACGGAAACCGACGGGACTACATTGTTGCTCATGTCATGGAGAGTTTGCTCAATTATTTGAGGTTGCATGCAACTACGCCCATTAGAAAAAATATCCAGTAAAAACCGGTAAAAACCACATAAAAATCATATTTAAAAGTTTTTAAAAATTATTGAAAAAAGGTATGTTAGAGGAATAATGATCTCATGTAAAATTTTAAGTTCAAACTAAAATTCATTTAGAAAGTATGGAAAAAAGAATTCAACAATGGACAGTGGTGAACAGTAAAACATCACTTTCATGTTGAATTTGTTTTTTACATACCTGCCAAATGAATGTGAGTTTGAACTTAAAATTTTACATGTTTATAGAACATCACACTCTTAGCATACCATATTTTTCGACAATTTTAAAAAACTTCTACATATGGTTTTATGGGGGTTTTACTGGATATTTTCCACGGTTGACGCACATGCTTGACTCATCAACCCAAAAGCTTCCCAAAAAAAAATTCAACCCAAAAACTGAGGAAAAGATGGCATTTCTTCATCCTCCTGCCACCTAACCTGACCCGGATGCAGTCTAGAATTTCCTGGAGGCCGTGGATAATCTGACGAGCAGGATCGTAGTCCAAAGACTCCACCAATCTACCACGAGGTGGTTCCCCACATTTTAGGTTGCCAACTATTGCTGGTTTGCTACAGAGGAACCTAGGTCTCGGATTACTAATCTGGTCGTGATTACTGAATAGCCTTGGTTTGTGGGGAAAAACTTTGGTGATGTTTTGGTTTTGGGATATCAAAATTTTGACAACTATAGGTAACAAATCAAGCACCGCCTAAATTATTTTACCAATTACTTCGAACATCACTCGGAAAAAAGAGAGTAGGGGACATAACATCACTACCAATAGAAGAGATCAAAAAAGTAAACAGACGTGTCGTCGAGGATGCATGGAACGAGCCTTCACCGCATTCTGAACCATGTCAAATCCTTCACCACAAGCTAAAGAAGACCGGAGTCAAGTTGCGGCAATGGGGAAAAACTTTTTCCTCTGATGCTAAAATTCAGTTTCACATGGCTCTTGAAGTCATCCGTCAATTTGACACCGCTCAGGAGGGGAGAATTCTATCTCTTGAGGAGAAAGACATCCGAGCTCGGCTAAAGAAGAGAATTATTGGGCTCGCGGTCCTTGAGCGCTCGAGGAAAAAGCAGCGTGCTCACATTTCAAATCTCAAAGAAGGTGACGCAAACACGAGATTCTTTCACCTGCATGTCAACGCTAGAAGGAGAAAAAATTTTGTTCATCGCCTAAAAATTGGGCCTAGATGGGTCACTCAGCATGAGGAGAAGGAGGCTTTGGTTCATCAGCACTTCTCCACGGCGATTAAAAAAGGTCCTCGCCGTACTCGTGATTTCAACTGGGCCACCATGAATTTTAATCAGTGTGATCTATCTAGATTGGGGGCTGCATTTTTGGAAAGTGAAGTGGCTACGGCGATCAAGCAAATGCCAAGTGACAAAGCACCAGGACCGGACGGGTTTTCTGGGGCTTTCTTTAAGTCCTGCTGGGAGATTATCAAGGGGGACATTTTGAATGTGGTGAATTCTTTTTCCAACCTGAGAACTGAAAATTTCCAATGGCTCAACACGGCAAATATTATTCTTCTTCCGAAAAAGAGGGCGCGGAGGCGATCAGCGAATACCGGCCTATTAGTCTCATTCACGCCATCTCTAAGCTTGTGGCTAAGATGATGGCAAATCGTATGGCTCCATTCATGAACATCATTGTGTCGCGCGCTCAGAGTGCCTTTATCAAGTCAAGAAGCATACATGACAATTTCATGGCTGTTCGTAACTTCGCCTGCAGGTTACATCGAAACAAAACACCTTCGCTGCTTCTCTAGCTTGACATCAAAAAGGCTTTGATTCAGTGCGATGGGACTATCTTTTGGATCTTCTTTCAAACCTCGGATTCCCAGTCAGATTTAGAAACTGGGTGGCGGCGCTCCTCTCTACCTCGTCCTCTCGAGTTATGTTGAATGGTGTGCCCGAGCAGCCCATAAGACATGGTAGAGGGCTTCGGCAAGGCGACCCTCTATCCCCGCTCCTATTTGCCCTCGCCATTGACCCGTTGCAGCAGCTCCTTCAATTGGCCACACAGTCAGGTGCCCTTCACAGAATTAGGGGACGCGGCCCTTCCATTCGTACCTCCTTGTACGCTGATGACGCCATAATTTTTGTCGCTTCCATTCAGCAGGACATTCAATGCCTAACGGAGATTCTAAATGGCTTTGGCGACGTAACGGGGCTGGTTACTAATTTTCAGAAAAGCTTAGTGGTGGCTATCAGGTGCTCTGGTATTGATCTCTCGTCGGTTTTGCACGGCTTCCCCGCGGCCCGCACGACCTTCCCCATGAGGTACCTTGGGCTGCCGCTCACTGTGCACCGGCTCAAGCGTACGGACTTCCAATTTTTAGAGGACAAGATCGCCGCCAAACTGACATCTTGGCAGGGTAAGAACATCACGGCGGCGGGAAGAAACACTCTTGTCAAGTCTGTCCTCACCTCACAGGCGGTCTACCATTTAACCCCCTTTGATGTGCCGGTGGGGGTAAAAAAGAATATTGACAAAGTGCGGCGAGCTTTTTTATGGGCTGGGACAGATAAGGTCTCGGGGGGCAAATGCAAAGTCAACTGGGATTTGGTTTGCCGCCCTTTCAAGCTCGGTGGCTTAGGCATTCTAGACATTGACAAATTTGCACGTGCTTTGCGGCTCAGATGGCCATGGTTGGAGTGGACGGACCCTGACAGAGCCTGGGTCGGGTTGGGCAACCCTTGTGATGAGATCGACATGAACCTTTTTTATGCGGCCACGACGATCACTGTAGGGGATGGTGCGAAAGCGAATTTTTGGCACTCGCCATGGCTGCATGGTGAGAAACCAAAGGATGTGGCCCCGGCGATTTTTCACATCTCTAGGAGGAAGAATTGGTGCGTGCAAATGGCCCTAAATGAAAACCAGTGGGTTAGCTCAATTAATATGCAACAAGGGCTCTCGGTGGATCACATTCAGCAGTTTGTTGCCTTGTGGGAAAAACTTAGACATGTTCATCTGTCCAATGAGTCTCCGGATTGTATCACATGGAAGTTCACGGCCTCTGGACTCTACTCGGCATCATCGGCCTACAGGGCCCAATTCCTGGGGGCCAAGGCAACCTTGATGCAACCAACCATCTGGAAAAATTGGGCGCCGCCAAAATGCAAATTTTTCGCATGGCTAGTTATCCAAAACCGAGTCTGGACCGTTGATCGCCTAGAGCGTAGAGGATGGCCAAATTGTGGGGTCTGCCAGTTGTGTAAAAGAGAGCCAAAAACGGCGGCGCACTTACTGTTCCAATGTCGCTTCTCCGTTCGGATTTGGAATATGATCAAAGATTGGTTAGGCCTTGCCAACCTTCAAACTCATGCCTGGGGCGGTTTCCACACTGTCAAGGATTGGTGGGTCGGGGAAGTTCTCGGCAACGGACACAGGAGAAGAGGCCTGGCTAGCTTGATCATGCTTGTGGGGTGGGAAATTTGGAACGAGCGAAATGCGAGGGTTTTTCGCAATGTGTCGACGATGCCTCCCGTTCTTGTCAATGCGATCAAGACCGCGGCCAAAAATTGGGGCCCTTGCAGGGGCCAAACATTTGAGCTCTATCATGCCGTGAGAATAAAAACTTCTTGTATATGATGGTCTGTGTAACTATTAAAATCCTTCTTATTTAATGAGATGAGGCAAAGCTTTTGCCTCCGTTTTGAAAAAAAAAGTAAACAGAAGAAAATTCAGAGTTGAAATTGAACTCGATTACTGAAACCATCCAAAATTTGATTTGGTTTCATTCTCATATACAGAAAGAAATGTCACCCCATTCTTAACAGATAGACCATTCAGAACCTTCTACGGATCTGAAATTTGTACAATTCTTTCGCAATAAACTGTTCGTAACGAACTTCTACGAGAGCTCCTGGAACTACAGAAAGAGATACATTGCTCTAGTGTCTATTCTTCTTCCATGTCATCAACATCTTCACCATCCTGCATGATCTTCATCTTTTTCACAGCTTGTGCCGCTTCGCTACCAACAGCTCCACTGGGCACCTGGATCAGGATATCAGACTTCTGCCCCGTCTGCGCGCTCACCAACCCAGCATTCTTGTCGACCCTGTAAGCCAGCTCTTCCTTGCTGGGAGCAGCATCTATGTAGTCAGACATGTCGATGCGAACAAGCAGGTTCTCATCATCAAACCGTTGCTCAGCAAGAGCCTTGGCAAGCTCGGTTTTACCGACACCGGTTGGCCCAAGAAAGAGGAATGAGCCAGTAGGCTGCTGTGGCCGTCCAAGACCAGCCCTTGACCTTAAAACAGCCTCTGCAACTGCATTGACGGCTTCTTGCTGTCCAACCATTCTCTGATGCAGTCTATCAGCCAGCCCAATCAGCCTCTGGTTCTCATTTTGTCCAAGCCTAGTAACAGGAATTCCTGTCCAGCGGCTCACAACCTGCACGAAACAAAAATATTGCTTCAATACAGCACTGTACATCCAGGAAGTGAAAACATTAAATCAAATTGCTTGTAACCAACATACCTCAGCAATCTGCTCCGGGGCAACAGTCTCCGTTAACATCAAGTTCTCTCCAGTCTCACCCTCTAGTTTTGGCAATGGCAGCATCAATCTCCTGCAGAGCACCATATCTGAGGTCAGCGACACGGGCCAAATCCATCCGGGGCTCTGCCTTCTGCACAGTGAACAGCAGCTCTTCGCGACGCTGCTTGAGGCTCCTGATTAAACGAATATGAGCTAGAGAGTTTTCGGAGAGGAAGCGCACGGCGCTAAACACCGGCGAGTTACTCATATATATATCATCAATAGAATACAGATTTACATCTCGTACACAGTTTAAACAGCCTAACAACCTAACAGAATTTGGTTAGCATTATATACAGCTAAGATCGACGCGTATCGTTCATGTCTATCTTGAGCCATGCAATGTATTATTCTTTCACTGATCTCATCTTTTCTCTCTCTCTCCTTGCGATACTTCGTCTGCAATGGCTGCAGTTTGTTCCTCAAATCATCCAATTGTTTCAGGATCTGAAACAAGTCATGTTTACAAATTGTCAAAAGGGTAGACTTACCAGAACAAAGCAGTCGCACTAGAAGACTACAGAAATCAAGATCACCATCAATTCACCAGTCACCCACCTCAACTAGCTGAGCTTTGCTGCCTTTATCCTTCTTCTCAAGGGCATGAAGGTCGACTTCCAGCTGAATCCTCTTCCTCTCGAGGTTGTCAATCTCTTCCGGCTGGCTGTCAAGTTGCACTCTCACGTTTGCGCAAGCCTCGTCAACCAAATCAATTGCTTTATCAGGTAGATGGCGACCTATACATGACAGCAAAATCACCACTTGAGACCGGCAATCAAGGCAAAAAGTTTACAAAATGACTACGCCAGTAATAATATCAACAGTTTTTCTCGGAAAATTAATAAACAGAGGGAAATCAAACTTTAAACTGGATTTGCAAGAACAGAAGACTTACCCATGATGTACCTCGACGAGAGCTGCGCAGCGACCACGAGTGCACGGTCCTGTATCCTTACACCATGGTGCCCCTCGTACTTTGACGGTGTCGGCGACGCTGGGCTTGGCCACGAAGATTTGCTGGAACCGCCTCTCGAACGCCGCGTCCTTCTCGACGTACTTCCTGTACTCCTCGAGCGTTGTCGCGCCAATGCACCTGAGCAGCTGAGCTGCCCCCTCGCGAGCATTGGCTTGAACAGGTTGGCCGCGTCCATGGACCCCTTCATCCTCCCGGCGCCGAGCACGAGGTGCATCTCGTCGATGAAGAGTATCACCTTCCCCTCGGCCTCCTCCACCTCCTTGAGCACGGCCTTGAGCCGCTCCTCGAATTCCCCGCGGTACTTGGCGCCGGCGACGAGCGCGACGAGGCGCACGTCGAGGAGGTTGCTCGGGACGTCGGCGCGCACGATGCGCTGCGCGAGCCCCTCCACGACGGCGGTCTTGCCCACCCCGGGCTCGCCGATGAGGACGGGGTTGTTCTTCGTGCGCCGCGACAGGATCCGCACAACGCGGCGGATCTCCTCGTCGCGGCCGATGACCGGGTCGAGCTTGCCCGCCACCTCGACGAGGTCGCGGCCGTACGTCTTGAGGGCCTGGAAGTTGGTATCCCCGAGGCGGATTCCACGCGGCGGTTTTCGCCTCCCCGGAGCTTCTCGACCTCGGTCTTCACATGCGCGGCGGACACGCCGGCCTCCTTGAGCGCGTCAGAGATATGCGAGTCCTCGAGGAGGCCGATGAGCAGCTGATCGACGGCGAGGTGGGAGTCGCCGCGCGACTTCTGCGCGGACTGCACTCGGCGGACGGCTACTACGAAGGCAGCCTCTTGAGCGCCGCGGCCACAACACGCTCGAAGGAGTCGGCCGCTGCGTCGTTGCCGCCAGACGCGTGGGCGATTGCCTGCCGGAGGATGCCTGACCTGTCCGCCACGAGCGCCGCGGCGAGGTGCAGCGGGGTCAGCTGCGCGTGGCCAGCCTCCGACGCCATCTCGTGCGCCGCCACGAGGGCCTCGTTGGTCTTGTGCGTGCACTTCTCCGGATTCACGGCTGCCGCAGGCTAAAAAATACTAGAACTACCAACGAATGGTGTGATCGGGGGATTCGCAAGTTCGCTATCGCGTTCGTGTTTCTCATTTGGGACTTCGGATGCTTGGAGATTTTTGGGAGAGAGATTAGAGATGAGATGGGTAATAAGAGGTAGGGGGAGAGAGTTCGCCGGGAGTAGAACGGCGTGGAAGCGGCAGGAAGCCGGTGAGTTTGGGGACTAGAAGGTTCCAGAGACATCTGGTGTGAAACCGCTTGATTGGTTCAACTTCGTGCCATCTACACAAATTTCTGTGGTTTGCAAAGCAGATAGATATTGAGATTTGAAATGTTCGTTCTTCCATAGTAACGGGAGGTTGGTTCTTCTTAACTGGTAGGTTGGTTCGCATTGTATTGTTGATTCGTGGTTTCCTTTCACTATAAGGCGCTTAGAGAATAGTACATACAACACCATCAAGCATCTGTTTAAAGTTCATCTATTTCATTGCAATTCAACTCTAAAGAGGTGTTTAGATTGTCTAGATGATCCATTATATATTAGGGATTTATTATTTTTCAGTTGACTGAGTTGTACATCTTCAAATCTATAGTTGTACAAAAATAGTTGTGTAACTTTAAGGTTTAGAACGTGCAACTACCCAGTTGTACATCTTTAAACCTAAAGTTGCACACAATTACTAAAATATGTAACTACTTAAATTCACTGTTAGATAAAAAAGTAAACATCTAAAATTATTGACTAAGAAATAACAATTTCTCGATTGACTTAGAAATAGACGCTTCATATATATTAAAATTTTATACTACTTATATACATAAGCACATATTAAGCACCTGTGTATAATCAAATACCCATGCTGTAGAATAAGTATCCGTGCTATCCCACATAGCACAAATACCAGTTCATTTTGCTATAGAATAAGCATCCGTGATATTCAACATGGTAAAAATACTAATTTATTTGTTAAGCACCTACGACCAGGACGGCACCAGCGCAGAGCCGAGCAGAGGCGGTGGCCCCGGGTCCCCGGGAGCATAGTTGGGTAGGCCCCTATCTAGGCACCAGCCACCCGGAGTTCAGGACGGCGGACGCCATGCTGGTTAGAGCGGGAGTTCAGAGCTTGAAGGCGCAGGCCGCATGCGTAAATCGTTGGGCCTTCACAAGTGAGATGGATAGTAAAAAGGCCCATTAGCCAACCGGTGACGCCGGCCCCATGCCTTGCCTCTAAAGTCACTCACGTCTTTCTCTCATATTTTATATTCACGGTGGTTGTATAACACGGATCTCATGAATTTAAATATATAGTTTGAACCATTTTGTTATGTTGAATGAAGTTCTGTCGTGTTCACAAATTTTTTATCGTCACATTTCGCTCCCGCAAACTTGAAATCCTGGCTCCGTCGCTGCCTACACCGTACGTACCATAAGTGGGGGCTCCGCCACTGCCTACACTGTGCGTACACTAAAGGAGGCTACCAACGGATGAATCTCCTCTGATTAAGGAGTCTTGCGTAGTTCCGCACTACAACGGCAAAGCTGGTGTTCCGGAGGCAGAGAGCGACAAAACTCTTCTGGTACAACTTACAGCATCTCAAAATGATCCAAGTGCTAGTCGTTGTTGTATTGGTGCAGTATTTTACTGAATGCTGGGGAACATACATTTGAACAATTCCGGTGCGATGACATCTCATGTTACAGCATCTCATGGAGGAAAACCTCGTAGCATCTTTCTCTACCGAGAGTACAATACCTACACACATACCATCAAGCAAACACATCCTTACAAGGCAAGAGTCGTAAAATGGATACACGAGTTCACATCAAACGTCACGTGAAATGGGACTCTTTTTAAGTGTCGAATAGAGCGAGTCTGATGCATACCTACATTTCAGTAAAATGAAATTTTGAGTTCATTCTTCTGTTGGCGTGTATACAGCTTCAACTTCTGCGATTGTAATCTCAGCCTCTCCAATCTCAGCACCTTGTTCATTTGACTCCTTCAATTCGGCCTGCAATCAAACAATTGTTGAAGTGGCCGAAGACAAGGCGGCAGATAATTTCAAATGGAGATAGAAATTTTCATACGGTACCAGAGTTGCTTTCAAGTCTGTCAGAGCAGCTTCGAGGCGCTTATGGCAGTCTGGGACCATCATCCTTGACTCAGCTAGAACATTCTCCTACAGAAGTAAAGGGCATTAACACGCAGTTTGAAGGACTTCATATTGTGCAACTTGGAAGAGAGATGCAAGGGGACGAATAATATCCTGGAATTTCAGTAGTACATAAGATCTCACTGCAGTTATGAGATCAAACAAACTGAGTAACAATTTTTCTCCTAATCTCAGTTACATACAGAAACATTTCAGAACTCTTCAGACATATATGAATTATGATATCTTAATTAACCTGGTCATAACTCTATGCAAAACTCCAAACAATGTGATTATTAATGAACAAAGTTGTACTCTGAAGCATGTATACACCACATGTTCATTTAATTCACAATTCTGCTAATACCTATGTCCACCTTGATGCTATTTATTGGTAATATTACATAGACCGCCCGACAGATAGCATACATCTGAACAGGGCGGGTCCTAACATATTAGGGGCCCTGGGGCAAGACAACAATATGGACCCTTTATTTAGGCATAATTAAAATACTCTTCATTTCAATTGCAAAGATAATATCCGGTGCATCACATGAATCACAGAAAATTTGTAGCATGTGCTTTCACTTCTACGGGATATATTAGAATGCATGCACATGTTGTCCCAATGAGTGTTACACGTGCATGTACATACTTGGATCAAGTACGCAAAACATGTTGACTGTAGTAATCGAAACTAGATGATGTGAACAAACACTCCCGTTTCAAAATCTAGGCCACATGCCCATCCATCAGATAAATACTATAAGGATTAGTTGTTATATAACACATTATAAGAATTGGTCAAGGCATGGAACAAAAGCACATAGATGGTTGAATCTGGTGTTGATGATAGCCGGATAGAAACGAAACAAGAGCAAGCAAAATCCACGGAAATCTCAGTCAAGTAATTCTTAAATAATGTATGCGTAAAAATAGAAAATACGGATCATCTCTACAAGACTAGGGCAAAGTGAATGAAGATCCTACACTCGTACAGAGGTGATGGCTGCTTAGGCTAAGCCTTCCTTCAAATTAGTAGCTAACTACCTGGCTGCACAGGCCATTCTTCCGCACGTAAAGTCAATATGAGTAACAAGTACTATCAAATATGAATACATTGTTACATATACATGCATATATGGCAGGGGCCCCTGCCCCTCTGGGGCAGGCGATCGCCCCATCTGAAAAATGCACTTCTGTTTTTAACAGAAGAATGGTTTTCCTTGGCTGAGGAAAAATAGGTTGCCTTACATCAAGTCCATCACATGGACAAACCACAGGATAGTTATTATAGATGCTTAAAACACTGATTCCAGACCTTTAGGTTTATTTTCAGAATAATAACAACAGTAGAGTAGAAGCAGAACTGAACTTATAGGAGTAAATTATTCAAAACCACAACTTCACAGTACCTCATAACACTTCACCACACCTTTTGAACTTTTTTCACAAAACCACAGTTTTTGGCCTAATCTGTAACACATTGCCCTAACTGGCCTTTTTTAAGGTCTTAATAGGGAAATTGACCACAGAGGCCCACTTGCCAACACTTACATGGCCGTCTACGTGCTGAGGTGGAGATATGCCCCACATGTCAGCCCCATTGATGGCGCTCTGGATTAGCTCAGGTAAACACATATATTGCCACTGACAAACAAAGGACACAGGGGATCACATTTTACTAGCTGATCGGCCTTCTTCCAATCATCTTTCCTTCTCCAGTAAGTAGATGCCACAGTGTCATCTTCAAAATATCCATCTGGATTGGTACTATTTATATTTTTTCTTCTTGATTGATTCATTCTTATTGCCATTTGAGCAGATCGTGTTGGCCGAGCTTAGCTGCATCATCGTGCAGCTCGTCTTCCTTGCTGCGCCGTCAAGGAAGCGAAGGACGTTGCTAGGTCGCCGTTGTGGAACACGGTGCACGAGCTGGGTGGGGTGAGCGACTCTGACCAAGACAGCCACTGCATCGGCGAGAAGCACCTGTTGCCGTTGGCTGAGTCCTACGAGGTGGTCCAGATTGAGAAGGAGATCCTGGCGCCACATGCCCACTTCAGCAAGGTGTGCGACAAGGGCTTCAAACGCGACGCCAACCTGCACATGCACATGCGCGGCCACGGTGACGAGTACAAGACAGAGGCCGCGCTCGCCAAGCCACTGGAAGGCAACTGCGAGATCTGCAGCGGCTGCACCGGCGCACTCATCTGCGTGAAGAAGACCCCCGTCTTCTACTGTTGTTGTGCACCCAAGGGACATAAGACTTAGTGGTTCATGCGCTAGGAGAGAGAGAAGAGGAAGGAGAAGAGAAGGGGAAGAAGAACAAGAGGAGGCCTGAGAGGCGGGACCTATGTCCACCTCAGCTCAATGTCCACATGAGGGGCCATGTAAGCACTGACGAATGGGCCCGTTATGTCAGTTTTGTTGTCAATGTCCAAAAGTGGCCGGTTTGGGTTATGATTAGACTACAAGTTGTGGTTTTGTGAAAAAAGTTCAGAAGATGTGGTAAAGTGTTATAAGGTACCCTAAAGTTGTGATATTAAGTAATTTACTCAACTTCTAGCCATTGCAAAACCATTACATAGGCTGCGGTAGTTGAAGTTCTTAACAGCATATCATGGGTAGCCAACTGTAAACAGTGCACATATCACTATGTCACAATCATTGCAGAAAAACAATAAAACATTTCTGCGACACTGACAAACACCAAAATATCACTCCAGGCAACTAATCATGAACCGTCACAGCTCCACAGGGATTAGAGTTCATCTTTAGCATGATCATAAATGGACGCTATAATAGGAATCATCCCGCTACAGAGAAGAGCTTGCTCTACTCCGTCAAATATTCAATGAATAGTTACTTCTATATGTAAACCCACAATAATTCATTGATACAACATTCTAGTAAGAAAATCTTTTTGGGAACTACAAACTAAATTTGCGACTTACTGTCCATTATGTTCAAGGAAAACTGACCATGTGACCCATTACACAGCAAGCTGGTATTACTAACTAGATAATCATCCATAGACTAACGAAACGACGCTACAAGCAACCATTCTAAGGAGAAAGGCAGAATCCCTTCAAAAGTATCTTAATCCCTTAATAACACAGCATATGTTCCTAGTATTACCGGTCCTAGGCAGACAGATGAGTAATTGTGTTAAGATAGTAAACAAGCATTCTAAGACGAAGATTTTCGGTCACCTGCTGCTTAAGGTCGTACGGATCGGCACCTTTGTCCTTCATGTCAGCAGTCTTGGCGGCCTCCTTCTCCACCTCCTTCTCGTACGAGTGCAGCTCTTTCACGATCCTCTTGCACGTCGAGGCCTTGATCTTTAGGCTCCTCAGAGTCGCCATCCTAAGATGCAGCAGATCAGATCTTGTTCTACTCTTTATGGTGACCTCGGAACCAGGGGCGGATCTAGATGGCACACCCAAAATTTGTGGAGATTAGTTTGGGTTTAAGGCCCCGTTCGGGACTCCTCCGCGCTCCTGGGATCCGCAGATCCGCGCGCCAGCTCCGCGCTCCGCAGTCCAAATCGCGGAATCGGGTAAGCGTTCGGCACGCGGCTCCGGCTCCCAGTGGCGTCGACAGATCGGGCCGGGGGAGGTGGGGAGGAGGCGGCGGCACCTGGATCCGGCGAGCCCGGCTCGCGGGGAGGCGGGGCGGCGGACGGGGGCGGCTGGATCCGGCCGGGGGAGTCGGGGAGGCGGCGGCGGCACCTGGATCCGGCGAGCCCGGCTCGCGGGGAGGCGGGGCGGCGGCGGCGGCGGCTGGATCCGGCGCGGACCCCAGGCTGCGGCGGCGGATCGTGCCGTGAGGAGCGTCGTCGGGGCGGGGCGAGGCAGAGCGCCGGGGCCCGCTAGAACCGAAGCGGTAACGGGTGGCAACTAGAGCTGGCCATATGGGCCGTGCTTTTAAGGCCGGCCCACGGGCACGGATTTTTGGCCCGGCACGGGCACGGCACGGCACGAGAAAAAAAGGGCCGGGCCGGCCTTCGGCCCGCCACGGAACAAGGCCGATCCCCGAGGCCAGGCACGGCACGGCCCTTTTATTTTTTTTGTATTTTTTTCAATACGAATGCCATACCCACTGGCGTTTTCACCCTCTACCCAAACGCCATGTGCTCTGGCGTTTGCCTCCCAAGAGACTTGACCGCGGGCCGGCCCGCAGCCGTATTTTTTTCACTCCGAACGCCGTATCCATTGGCGTTTTCGCCCTCTACCCAAACGCCATATGCTCTGGCATTTGCCCCTTGAACGCGGGCCGGCCCGCAGCCGTGCCGTGCCGGGCCGGCCTTTTTAAGTCGCGGGCCAGGCCGATCCCCGAGCTGTGGCCTTCGGGCCGGCACGGCACGGCCCTTTTATAAAAGGGCCTACACGGGCCGGGCCGTGCCAGGCCTTTTTATAAACGGGCCGTGCCATGCCGTGCCGGGCCGGCCCATGTGGCCAGCTCTAGTGGCAACGCGGGTAATTCCCCTCGAACTCCGCCGTTTGCAGATCCGCGGAGAGGCGTTTTGGTCGCTCCGCAGAAATTGCCTGCGAGCCGCGCCGCTCCGCGCCCTCCCGATCGATTATTTCCGTTCGGGGTCGCTCCGCCAGCTCCGCGTGCGGATCTGGGAGCTGGAGGAGTCCCGAACGGGGCCTAAGTCATCACTGCATGACTAAAAGCTCATACCTCAAAAACCAATGTCCAAGATTGCGGACGGGGTGGGGACTGAAGACAGCAGGGACGCCTTTGTCCTTCATGTTAGTAGTCTTGGCGGCCTCCTTCTCCACCTCCTTCTCGTACGAGTGCAGCTCCTTCAGGATCCTCTTGCATGTCGAGGCCTTGATCTTTAGGCTCCTCAGAGTCACCATCCTAAGATGCAGCAGATCAGATCTTGTTCTACTCTTTATGGTGACCTCGGAACCAAGGGCGGATCTAGATGGCATACCCAAAATTTGTGGAGATTAGTTTGGGTTTAAGTCATCACTGCATGACTAAAAGCTCATACCTCAAAAACCAATGTCCAAGATTGCGGACGGGGTGGAGACTGAAGACAGCAGGGACGCGCTGAGGTAGAACAGGGACGGTGATGGCGGCGACGCGGGGTGAGAGGCGAAAGGGTTGGAAGTGCGAGGCACCGGCGGTGACGCTAAGCTACGGCATGGTGGCAGTTCTAGGGCACAGCGGTAGTAGACTACAGGAGAGATTTCATTGGATCGGATTGGAACTTGGGTAGGTCAGGACATGTGAAGTGGAAAGGTACTAGATGGAGAGGAAAACTAGCTGTGGAGATGGATGGGGATGGAGAGTAGGTCCACCGAAGAGAAGAACAAGGAAGAGCGGAGTCAGCGACTTCTATGATGGACGTCGTCACTGGACCTTGTTACCAAGAAGTATGTCTTCTATCGTAGAAAAATAATAAAAATCTCATATCATAAAAGAATAATGAAAATTCTCACACTCCATCGATCGATGTGTCCTTCCTGCCGAACACATCGACCACAAGACATGTTTCTTTAATTCCACACCTCACCGCTCTCTTGAAAAATCTAGCTCACTCCTGTCACCTAGTCTTCTCTCTTACTCCAGAGCCAGCTCAATTATGGAGTCTAAGTAAGACCTAACTGCGACGACACCGGTTAATATTTTCTCTAGAAAACATCATCTCCAACCTCTATCGTAACACTATTTTTTAATGAAAGTTCACCGGACGAGTCCGGACAGACGCCCGGGGTCGTTGTATGGTGGCTCCAACCATACCTCACTCCACCACTCATTCGCCTCCTCTCATCCACCATGGTGCCTCGTGCCTCCTTTGAGCAAGATCCACCACGCGTCCGTCTCTCTCTCTCTCTCTCATGTGCTTAGCACGCGTTCTAATTCCTCCATGCTTGTTGTCCCCTCCCAGGCGGCGCTCAAATCTAACTAGAGGCGGAGGATCTAGCGCAACAACATTCAGACGGTGCTTTGGATGCTTCAATAGATCAAGGGAAGAGCGAGGTGGGTGGGGTGAGGAGATGAGAAATCCTTCGCGTCAGTGTATTGTTGCATTAGAGCAAAAAATTTGTTGCAGACACTGAATTTTTTTTTGCAATGTTTATGTGATTTTGTTGCATGACTTTCTCTTGTATGGTTTTATTGCATAAGAGCTTTTCTTTCTGTTGCAATAGAAGAACCAAAATATTGCGTAAACATGTGTGTGTGACTTGTTGAAAGTGCATGTAGCCCTCATGTGTGGTTTTGGTAATTAATGACAATCCCTATGGACTAATGATTTCATTGAGATGTATATGAAGGAATGTTCCATAGGTAACGCATGAAGAAGATTGGATGGATTCGAGGATGAATGCTATCAAGATAAAGATATGCATTGAGTTTTAGTAATGGATAACAATTCCTATGGACTAACCGTCTCCTTGAGCTATATGTGAAGAGTGTTCTATAGGTGATGCATGGAGAATATTGGATGGATTTGGGATGAATACTATCAAAATCAAGATATACATCGAGATCATTAAGTTCAAGAGATGAATACATTATGATCGAGAAGAAGCAAGTGAAGAGAACTTCGAAACATCAAGATTGAGTTCAATGAGTAAAGCAAATATGATCAAACCGAAGTGCATGTGAGGAACAAGTAATGACCAAGATGGAGTTCATTGAAGGATCTCATAAGTGGTCATGTTTGGGCTTATGAGTTGAGCCGTGAGCATCAAGATCTTGAGAGGATGAATTGAAGAGAAGAATTCAAGATATGGCTTCAAGATGAGGTCATGGTGAGCTTATGAGTTGGGCCATGGTTGATCAAGTCTTGAAGCAAGTAATTCAAGTGATGAATTCATCGTGCCTCTCAAGAGATTGTGTTAGAGCATCAAGAAGATCAAGTGATGACCAAAAGATTGGCCATGTTAGAATTAAGTCATTGGTGATCAAGTCTTGAAGCAATGAAGTGTAGTGAAGAGTTCATTGTGGCTTTCAAGAAGTCAAGATAGAGCATGAAGTAAAGATAAAGGTTGACCAAGATGAAGCACGAGGATTGGATGCTAGATGGTCAACTCACAAGCGCAAATGATGTACCGTGTGGGATCAAGTGATCTAGTGGTATGGTAAGCAATTGTGAATTGCGCTTTGTGAACTAACCTTTGTACTATGTGTATGGTATTCCTATGTAGGTTAGACAATACTCATGGGCTTGCCTCAAAAGAAAATTTTCAAATAGCTCATGTGAGGATGACATCAAGTGAGATGGTCATCAAGGTTGATAAGAGCAAGTTCAAGACAAGCACCCCGAGGGATTATATGCTTGAACCTTGTGGTCCATTTGGTGATAATAGACATTTGAAGATGTGCTTAAGTGAAGGCCTCCCATATTGGGATATGGGGGAGCAAATTGAGTCTTCACCAACTACCGTGATCAAGTAAAGGACTCCGGCTTGGGGCAAGCATGAATTTCGTCATCAAGCTCAAGCGGAATGCGCAAGGCAAAGGTATGGCTAACCTACGTTTTCTTAGTTTACCGGTCTCAAGGTGTTTGGTGGGAGACCGGATTATAGGTTTGATAGCCGTTCTATAAAGAGGGGCTATCGGGCGAGTAGCTTGATCACGTCGTACGTAGAGTGCTCAAAACTTTGCATGTGTTGCATCCTCTATTTTAGTTGATCTTGGGTGGTTCTCTGTGTGAGGACCTAGAGCTTGTTGATAGCTTCAAAACGAGCCCAAGATCATCGAAAACGGAGTTCGTATGTGAAAGTTATGCCCTTTTTCGTGTTGGTTGTTCTAGCAGTTTTGCTGATCCGGAGGTTGGTCCCGGAGGTTCCGGATGGAACCTCCGGATGGCTTCCGGATGGATTCCGGATGGAGTTCCGGACGAGTCTAGTAGCCTCTGGACTCGCCCGGAAGGCTGTCCGGAGGACAGCCCGGAATCCGTCCGGAGGTTGGGTCCGGTGGCTCCGGATGGACCTCCGGACCATGCGCGCAGACCCCCAACGGGCAGATTTCGGGGGGGCCTATAAAAGGCCCACCCCTTCTTCCCCAAGGGGTATCCGGTTGAGCTCTTTGAAACCCTCTCTCCTCCACCATTTTTGAAGCTCTAAAGCTTGAGAAGCTCCTCCCCTAATGCTCAAATCCCATCAAGCCTTTGAGGGAAAAGAAAGAGGAGCCCCGGATCTAGGATTCCACCAAGCCAAATTTGAATCCCCCTTGAGTTCATCGCGTTGTTTTGCTTTGCATTGGTTGCATTGTTTTGGAGCTCTCACCTCCTCCCCCAATGCCCCAATCTCCCATCTAAGTGAGGGAAAAGAAACCCATGGATCTAGGAGTCATTTGTTGACCTCCTCCTTTGTTCCTCTCCTCTCCAATCCCTCCATTGCATGAGTTGCATAGGGTGAGATTTGAAAGAGAGAGATTTGAGCATAAGTTGCTTTGCTTTGCATTTGTTGCCTTGGTTTGAGCTCTCCGCGTCGATTGGTTCGAGGGAGAGTCCGGGAGCTTGTTACTCTTGGAGGCCACCACCTACTAGATGGTTTGGTGGTGTTGGCTCGGTGATCTCTTCGTGAAGCTTGTGAAGAGGCCCGAGTTGTTTGTGAAGTGGTTGTGGAGCTTGCCATCTCCGGAGTGGAGGAAGAAGCTATCCATAGTGGATTGAGGGTCAATCCCTCGAGAGGAGAGTGACTTGAAAGAGAGTCCGCCCGTGGGCACCTCAACGGAGAGTAGAATATCGGTGGATATTTGAACTCCGGGAAAACATCGTTTGTCTCTTGTCTCCTTTACATTCCGCAATTCATACTTGCTATTATTGATATATCTTGTGTAGAGTTTGAATTGCTTGCTAGTATCTTTTAACTGCCAATCTTGTTATCATAAGTTGTTGGTGCACTTAGTGAGCCTAGCATATTTAGGATTTGTGCTTGAAAGAATCCGACTAGTTTAATTCCGCATTAGGATTAAGCCAAATCCATAATTATTTTAAATCGCCTATTCACCCCCCCCCCTCTAGGCGACATCTAGGTCCTTTCACTTGTTACATTAATCCTCTATCTTTTTTTTCACTTGTTGCATATATGGTTCATTAAAATGTTGTTGCACATACCTGACTTGTTGCAGTGATCTAAATCCTTCATGTATAGTTTTCACTCTTTGTTGTATAAGTGTATCCTTTTCGTCGCAAACGTTGTTACATGAACATATCTCGATTTTTGTGCCTCACTATTAAGTCCCAAGGTTGTGACGCTACAACTACTATAATCCGATGATTTTGGGACGATTTCGCGTGAATTTCATTGGAAAGAGTCGCCGCCCCACCAAAGACGGCCAAATCTACTGGGTGGTGTGCACCCATTCCTCCGATCCAAGGGCACCCTTGCTTTCGTGGAGCTCCACTCGAGAGGCAAGGGGAGGAGAGGAAGGAGGAAAAGTTGGCGACATGGGGCGTGCCCTTGAAGACTACTCAAGGAAGAAGGAGATCGGATGAGCGTGATTGCTCCATCAGACGACTTAGGAGGGGGTCGATTGGGTGCTCCAATTACCTGACCGACGCCTAGCAGCTGCCGATGATGATTAGGCATCAGTAGGGCGATAAGGGGTTCGAATAGTCCCCCTTCTCCACCATCTAATGTAAAGAACCCACCCATCAGATCTCCTTCTTCCTCTTGATGTCTTCCCATTCACAGTGAGGTCCTCCTCCTCACCCTATCACATCTCCTCTCATCTCCTACACCATACTCATGTTCGTTGTGCTCCTGCTCCATCTCCTCCTCCCTCTTACCTCCTTGGGATGGAATTCCGCGAGCACGCGTCCCACATGCGTCGACACGGGTGGGCACCTCGCTGCCGTCTCCCTTGGCTCGTCGATGCAAAGGAACATGGCAGGCTTAGGTTGTTGCATTGCAACAAATAATTTGTTTCATTGCAACGAAAAAGGAAATCTTATGCAACAATAAAAAAGTTAGTGACCTTATACAACAAAATCTATAGATGATTGCAACAAAATAGAAACATTAACCCAACAAACTTTTTGCGTTATTGCAACACCAGATATGCACTTGTGCAATATAATAGAAAAACCTTCGGCAAAACCAAGGAGCATTGCAAGACAAATATTTGATGAGTGCAACACAATTTTAAACAACCAAATTACACTTATGCAATAGCAGAGAATCATTGTGTGTGTGCTTTGGGGTCAGGATTTCCTGGAGTTGAAAAACGACTCCACCCAGTAGAGTTGCCAATCTCAGCCCTTCATTAATTTATGTGGCAGAGATTAGGCCGCGTACAGTCCATATATCCCTCTTTCTCTCATCTCTTAACTTGATCTCGTAAACTAAGAACAAAAACATCATGGCTGCAGCTCTGTTAACAGAAAACTAATTAGCTTCTTCAACTGTTAGCTTGGCGGATTTGAGTGCACCGTCTATTGCCAGATGCCAGGTCGGCACCAGCCCGCCACGCATTCATCTCATAGTCAACTCAGCATCCGGGCTCGAGCCACATAGCGTGGCTGGTGAAGGTGTAGGCCGCCGCATGGAGGCGATCGACACCGGCAGGCTCGACAACATAGTTGAGGCGCATGAGAGTCGCGACAGGAGGGGATTGAGTTGTTGACGAGGTTGCTCGTCGCGTACCGGCCACACATCCGGCAAGGGTCTGTACCAAGGCTGCCATCGTGGCCGGAAAAGAGAGGTCCTACCAGTTGTTTTGTGCTCCGATGGGGAGAGCAGTTCCTATTCTGCCGGCGCGTTGGGCAGCATGGTGAGGGAGACCATTCACCAGTAGGTTTTCTCACCCGATTGTGTTCTTATCCGAGGCTCAATGATTGATCCAGAGGAACTTCACGTATGCTCTAGTACCTGTTGCAGCCATGGCGTTCCTATCCATATGACTGAGTCAAGAGATGAGCGAGACAGAGGAGAAACGTGTGGTAAATGGTGTAATCTCTACCGTAGAGGACGATTAAGGGCTGAGATTTGGGCAACTCCACCAGTAGAGTCACTCTCTAACACTAGAGGATCTGGACGCGTTTGCAACATCATCTTGCACGGGCGCATTAGAAATATCAACTCACTGCAACCAAAATTTAACTGATCGCAACATCACACTTTGACTGACTATTCGATCTTCGCCATCGCTGCCACCGTGCGAGGTCACTAATGGAGATGTCCAAGCCGAACGGTGGCCGGCCGACGACGGCGCTGTCTTCCTCAACGAGAGAGAGGACGTAGATAAGGCCACCATCCGTTGGGGCACCTTAGACTCCCATCTCGCCCACCGTATGGGCACCATGCCTGCTCGACGTCGGAGAGCATGGCCTCCACGACGGCGCCACACGGTCGGCAAGCACCGAGTCCGCCGTGCGGGAGCCACCGCGTGCCCTCCCCACCCATCCGCAGCTTCAGGTTGTGGAGAGGAGAAGAAGCGAGAGAGGATTGAAGAGAGAGACAGGGACTCCCAGAGATGGACATGAACGTGTGATGTGCACCTGTGCGAAATCGAGTGAGGACGAGAGAGAGAAAGGAGTGAAGAGATACTGAGGATCAGATCGCCTCTGAATGTGACCTGGGCCGTTGGATGCGTAGACGATAGACGGTGCTGCACCCGTCCGACGCACGCCTTGGACCGGTGGGGCGATTGTAGGTTTTCCCTTAAACCTGAGATTTTATCCCTAGACAGGGTACAACCACCTCCATTAAATATTCAAATAACAGTTTAGTTTTTGGTCTTTTTGTTTAAACTAGTTTAATTTTTTATAGTATAGACATAGATAGATATACATAAATATATACATAGGTCGACAGATACATATTGCGTCAAGTCCATAGTCTCTTCACTAATTTGGATCCAGCACAAAGAGAGCAAAAGATAAGATCAAAACATTAGTGGTAAGGTGCGCATACATTCTTCGACGTCAAATCTACCACTTATACCGAGTCGACCTTAGGCTGCTTGTTCCGATGAACTGCAGCCATCGGACTGAGCTCGGCGAGACAACCGTCAATGAGCTCCCTATGGTTATTTATGCCACTATTGGTAGCTCTCTTAATACCATTCAGGCGAGATGTCCACTATGAATTGAAAAATATCGAGCCAGTAACATGCAGTAGTGAACGTACAATACATAAAATATGCAGTAACTTGCTTCAACTTGTTAGTAATGCACTCGTGGACATCATTCTGAATTTCTGTTGTTCACGTGATTCTCACTTAGTCAATTCACTCAAAATGGCAGCTCCTATAATGGGATAAAGCTCTCCGCGTTTCGCTACAGAATCTATTACAAAATTCATTCGCAGTCCCCGTGGTTCAAGAAATATATTGGAGAAGGTGATCTCTCTAATCTAATCCAAGCCATTAACAAAGAACACAACAATGTGGATTTCTCTAATCGAGTTCTCGTGAGTACGTAGTATTATCGAGTTTGGGCACCTTGGGTGAGCCGTATAGTGAGTCTGTGTTATGTAACACCGCCTCTGTGATCTCTATTACCATGGGTTCTTCTTTCCACCCGCTTTGCGCATTGAACTTGTTTTTGAACTCTGCAGTTAAGAAGCATGGAAAAAAGATGTTTAAGATCCAGAAGTGCGAGCTTGTATGCAAGCTGTAGTGTTGTCTGACTTACAGATTTCAACTTCAACTTTCCTCGTATCCTGTTCTTTTGAGGTTTCAGTGTGTAAATCCGAACCATCCAGTGGTGCGTCGTAAAAACCTGCATTAGGCAACACAGAACATCAATGCATAACAGGTGCAGTCAAGCAATAGGGGATTTGACTTTCAAATAATTTGGGGAACGAGTAACAGCACTATACCTCCTCGAAATGGGTCAGTTTAAAATGCTTCTTTCCTATTTCGTATTTTCTCACTCTATCAAAGCCCTTACCATCAGTCTCAACAAATCTAGATGCAAAGGAAAACAAATGTCAAACAAACTTCCGTAATTGTGTTAATTGGGCGTGGTATGCTAACTTCCTTGCATTGACAGACCTGTAATAACAAAGCTTGTACATGAGGCAATTCAGCATCGTTGGGGTGCCGTGAGCATCAACACGGTAGTTGCCATCCCTCTGTAGAAATTTTGTAACATAACAAATCAGAATATGTTTGCAACTTCATATATTTGACAGTGCTTTTCTTCCCCAAGTTATTAGAATGCAAATTAAAAATTCACTAACACAATACTACCAAATGGTATGCGCAATGAGTTGCAAAAGTCAAGTTCACAACTCACAAGGTAATCCTGTTCCTTAATGTGAGGGAATACACCACCTCCGATTCGAACCATCCAGAGGAACTTATTAATATCATCACTTGGGTAGCCAATAAGGCCTGAAAAAATAATCACCACATGTTAAGGGAGTGGATTCTGGAAGCACTTGTTTGAAATATTGTTATTTCTACAAAGCCCAAAAGGCATCAACCTCCAAAGACAACAAGCACATATTTGACATCTAAGGAATTGAAGATCTCCCATGCTGCTTTTTCTGGGGATGACATTGCTGTCCCAACTGTTGCTATGTGCGTGTTATTCCAGGTATTATTGTCTACAATCACAGTCCTGTTGGCCATTGCAGTTGTCTGATAACCATAGTCCCACCAAGATGCGATCTACATTGATCATTACCATCTGACTGTCAGAATGATGCAATTCAAGTCATAAGAATAAGTGAGAAGACATACCTTATCGTCTACATCCGTGTTATGGCTCAGCCATGCATAAGCTTCACGGAAATCATCAAAAACATGCAATCCGTCATGTGAACGAGATGTCAGCACAATTGAGGGTGCAGAGTATGCTTCTGCAGCTGCCCATACACAATGGACCTGCAAAAATGGCATTGATTAACAATATTGCTCTAACAACGAGAGTGCTGCTTCCATCAAGAACAGCTTGCTTACCACATAAAGTCCACAAAGTATGATTAGCAACAGTATACCCATAGCAGATACTTCGGAAGGCAGTACCCAAAGCTTCTCCTCCTTTTCAGGCCTAACAGGAGAACTTCCTGTCGATTCTTTTTCCTTCTTCGGTTCTTCTTGGATGGTTTTTCCTTTGAAACATTTTTTGTTGTTTCTATTTTCACATTCTCATATTTCATTGAATTTGTGATAGTAGCAGCAGTACTGGAACTCCCTGGAGTACTATCCCCTGCCTTGAATTTGACAAGACACCAATACATCAGTAAAACTTCAATGGAAACTAAATCCGTTTAATGAAAAACCAGTACAGAACAATCGTACAGTAGAAGGGCCATCATCGGGTTTTGGACGCTGAAATTTCATTGACCGTGTGAGTACATTAAAAGCTTCAGACAGAGCAATCCCAGATAAAATGCATGCAGCTGGGGCAAGGACAAGCATAAGTCGTACCTAACATTGAACTAACATCACTATCAACTGATAAATAAACCAGCACAGTACCGTAAATGCTTTTCACGATGAAGGCTTACCATTACTCCAGAAAATATACTGAAGTTACCAAGTACAAGACCAAAAATGAGCTTGCATCAGATAAAGGTAGAAGCATGACTGCAAATTGTGTGGAGACAAATTAGATTAAACCATGCTAAACAATACTTAATTCCATTTTCAACCAAAAATATAGAATACTTACTATGATCCCAGCAGGAACTAAGAAGGCGAGCACATTGATATCCATAAAATAAGAAGGCCAGGTAGGTGGTTGATGTTCACTCACGCTAGCAATGATAGGGATGTACTTGCTTGCATAGGTTCTGTCAGAAAGGAACAAAACAAAAGCATTCAAGGCATCATCTTATACAGAAACGGAAGAAGCATGAATTCATTACAACAAGAATTATGTCTGTCCTACATACAGAAAGATCAAGGTATCACCACATATGTGTACTAATTGGTAGTAGAAATCAGAGTCCTTTTGTACCAATGCAGAAACCTTAAAAGTAGTCTATCTCTTCAGCAACTTTAAACCCAGAAAAAAGCTGGTTGTAATTTAAAATTCTTACGTGTTTATGTGCTCTTGTGGACCAGAGTCGGAGCTTAGTTAACAATTTTTAAAAAAAAGTTGTAGCACCAAACATATTTTGATGTGAACTTACGGGTCAAGTAGACTCAAACTGCGCCCACTCCAACCTTTTGTTGGGCTAGATGCCACCAATGCAACAAGTATCACTACTACAGCGAAACAAACAGCTCTGCAGGAATTCTTGATATTAGCATGTGTATAGAACAGCTGCTTAGTTTTAACTTATGAGGAGCAAATGTTCTTTTCTTAACATTATGAACCACTAGCAAGTGTAACAGTTTTCTTAATGCATTTTAACTGGTTTTAACATCAGAAACTTACAAACCAACTGTTATAACAAATGTCATGGCCACTTTGAACAGCCGGGGAGGTAAAAGTCCTTTGATGTAATACACGAGAGCAACCACATGGAGGATTATAAACACCTGCAATTCAAACGTCATTTTCAGAGATAGATAGAAAGAGACTAGCCATTTTCTAACAGACACAAAGATTTCGGGTGAATGAGAACGCATGTATAGGTAGATAGTTAGTTGATGTACCAGAAATGATGCAAAGTGTTCTGATGTCAACACTGCATTAAAACCAACACAGGTACCAACGCTGCCAGAAGGGTTCCTAGTACAACCTGCGTCGGGTTAATTGTTATGACAAGATTCTTTTCTGTTCATTTGTGCATAAACCTTTGGTAAGGCACTAGACTTTTGGACTTACAAGGGGAGCATAAGCAATGTAAAGTCGTGAAGAGTAACGGCCAGTTACAATACACAAGAGAACATGCATTGGGATAAGGTTGATGATGAATGTGTAGCCTCCCCAAGAACAGACCTGAAAAGTGGCAAATACAATGTAATTGGGAGAATCGGCTATCTTGTAGCTATTCTAAGATTCTCCAACAAAAACTTACCATGTAAAAGTATGAGAGCGCATTAAGCGTTGCACAAAAGAGTGATCCTGTGTTCAGCGTCTGCATAATCATTTCATATTATCTTCTTAAAGGCACAGAGAGAAGGAAAAAAAAACACCAGGCCTCAAGACATAAAAGTCTAAGCACAATTTGGGGACCTCACCTTTACGTATAGATAAAATGTGAATATTAAAGCAAATATTGCTACAGCTTCGTTATCGTAGCTGCCTGCAACAGATCTTGAGATGTATGAGGGGACCTGCATATTGGGAGGAGTGATAAGTATAAAAAGATGGAAAGACCTTGCTTCCTTTGCATTCATATGAAAAAGGCTCATGTTAAAGATCTGAAATAAATGAGAGAGAAACCCAACCTCAACCCCATACAAGCAAAGAACATCAATTCATATCAGGATTTTCAGTGACATGCAAATTCAACTTTCACAATTCAGAGGAGACTGGTTACCCAGCTTTGGGCTCCAGACCCTTATTTTAGATTTTCCCCAGTCCAGTTTAGGGTCTAAACTTTTGATGGAGCTGTTTTGGTCCCTCAATTCTCAGTTTTGGTTCCATTTTGGTCCTTCTGATCACAAAATTGTAATTAATCTACTGACTTTTCGTGTTTTTGACATGCAGGGAATGGACCTACTTGTCAGTTACACATAGGGTTTCTTTGGATAAATGACAAACTTGAAGGACCAAATCAGCTCATTTGAAATGTTTAGGACATAAAATGGACTGAAGCTGAAATTAGCATGACTTCTTTGTTCATAAAACACCAAATTCAACTCCTAAACATTCACCAGCTGAGAAGTGATTTGAGAACTGTTCTAGAGCAGAGCTTACTGAGCATAACCAGATAAAGAATTGAGATGAAAATGGGTTGTTCAGTTATAAATGAAGCATGTCAAGATAATTCATTTTCAGAGCCAAAAGGAGTAGTCACTCCTTCCTAAAAAGAAGAAGGAAAAGAGCAGTCACTCCAACGGTTACCATTGCTAAAACAGTTGCCGCCATCAAACCAGCCCCATGGCCCTTTGCTTCCTGGAAGGACAATTATATAATTACTAAAGAGCTTCTGTGGTGGCAAAACTAGTATAAGCACATGTGTTTTCATATAACGAAAAAAACCTTTGTCAACAGATAAGTTGCCCAGGAAGCATATGCTGAGAAAATCGGAGCGGTGAACACGCAAACAGTCTCCACCGACAATGGGATGTTAAGGGAGTTTAGCAACCTAAACCAACCAAACACTTGAGGCACAGCAGTTGTTGAAAGCTATCCAACAAAGCATCGATCTGATAACATGCTTTGGAAAGGCAACATTTCACATACCACCACATCGTGCCAGCCGTCAGTGTTAAACCAGGATAGACAGTGCCACCAATAACACGCCCAAGAGGGTACCTAAGGCAAGTAATCATAAGAACAGAACACATTATGCGTTAAGAAAATACTGAATGATTCAAGTGTTCCCGGCAACCATACCATGTTCGATCATCAAACCAGTTCCAAAACTCGTAGATTCCACTCTTTGACAAAAACTGAAACAATGCAGGCAAACATAATGGATAAAAATAATAATGCAAAACCATGCCAAAATACTTGTAGGAAATCTAAACAGAAAATTTCACACAAAAAACACATAAACTATATATTCATCCCGATATTATCGCCACTAAATACTACCACGTATCATCTGAGGCTAAACGAAATCTATCCACCTTCCTACAGCCGCAATTTCCAAAACTCTGATGTTCTAATCCCATAACACTAAGAACAACATAGCAACGCGACCTCCTACGCTTTGAGCTCAATTCCACATGCTTCCACAGGCACCTGAACAATGAACAGTGACCACACAATGTGGCGCCGCAGAAACTAACCTGAGTGACGCGGTAGTTGAAGTAGGGATCGAACTCGTGGATCACGCTCTCGTACTTGATCACCTGCGGCACAGCAGGGGACATGTGAGACAAGCATACGGCTCGGAAAACCCTAATCGGATCCCCACTGGGAGGATGCGGGATAGAAGTGTGGAATGGATCTTACGGAGAAGAGGCGGATCGAGAAGGCGAGGACGCCGATTAGGATAAGGGTGAAAGCGCACAACGCACCGCCGAAGGCGTTCCGGAGCCGGCCACCGCCTCCGCTCGCCGCCGTGGAGGCCTCGAGCTCCGCCATTGCGGCTCCGCAGTGGAGTTGGGTTGGGGGCGGGGAAGACCGGTAAGGTGAAGACGAGGTCCTCCCGTATTGGTGTCGAGGTTTATTGAACTTTTACGTATTTGGTCCTGATAGTGCATTCGTTGATTTGAATTGGTGCGCAGGTTTTACCTGCTTCAGTTTTGAAGTTTCGCCCAACTGAACCAGTGAGGTGATCAGTGATTTGGAACCGTTTATTTGTAGATTGAATACACTTGTATGCTTACTATAAAACCTCCAAAAAACTTGCACTGAAGCATTCGATATGGTTGAAGTTTGCTCAATCTGATCAAAACTCAAAATGGCCACTTGTGATAGTACAAAAGTGCGTACACATAATTAATGACTTCAGACTTGAATGGAAACTCAAGAAAAATACATGCAAAAACAATCATTGAACTGACGAACATCTGAGCATTGGAATGGAGCATAGCAGGTTTTTGCATGCAAATATCCTCCACAAAACATAGGCGCACAAACATGATATTGGATACATTCATACATCCCTCTATAGAAGGTACAATCAAGACAGATCGTTTTATCAACTATGGAAAGAGGAAAGAGCATTCTCCCAATGGGAACTAGGCAGCGGGCCAAGCCGTTCAACTTTCTTACCAAGTTCACAGTGCATGTCGGAAGCAAATACAACGTACCAGTTACGCATCACTGTGCCAGTTTTCCCCACAAAATATAGTTACAAGCATCACTTCACATATAGAAGGGACATCCAGAATAAGTAAAGCTAAAAAACAATCTATGGCACAACCGCACATCCAGAGCGAACATTAGTTCACTTTTCTCAAGAAACATACAAGGCCCAATAATTTAACTGCCGAGCAACGCCAGCAAACAGGATCTCATACTCCACTAAATAAAATTACACTTCAAGGTTCTTCAAGAATGGCACGAGCAAGATTTGATGCCAGAGCCAATCTGACGGAGCTCAGTGCATGGCTTGGTAGGTGATTGTTACAAAAGTCAGGACGCAGCTTGGCCATTGATAGCTCTTGTAGCTTGTTGAGCAACAGGGTTGTTTCAGCAACATTCAACAAAGGGCAAGGTTTGCAATTGAGTAGCCTCACCTGGAGAGAAGGTGGCAACAGAAACAAGATCAAAACTCCAACATCTTAAAAGGTTAAATTGGAGCAAAATAAGATGGTGAAATAAGATTTAGCTAAGCTGCTTTGCTGAACGAACATCCTAATTCCTAAGCAAGGCCATGATAGCCTACCGAGTCATGTAGAAGGGGTAGCCAGAAACGTTGTGGCGTAGAAGGGTTTCTCATTAGCTGCAAAATAGGAGAGATATAAGCAAACAATTAATGCCTGGGGGTCATAAACCTGGAGACAACATAGACTATTGGTGTCCTCCAAGGTGCATGTATTTTACACCTCTTCTACTAGTGGTCTCGAATCAAATTGCAGGGAACTCAGCTGAGGTGCAAATTTTCACCTGTATAAGAAACTCCACAGTCTGCCGAGCAGCCTCACCAGTCCTTCCTTCTAGTGCCTGTTGAAGAGACCTCTTGAAATCCCGGTACCTTTGCAAAAGCATATGTTGAGCTGATATGCAACAATGTCTTGAAGAGAAGAGAAACAGAAAATTGATGAAAAAAGAAAGAAATACCTATGAAGAAACTCAAGACCACCTGCACTACCAACGTCCGATCCTAGTAACTCGAGCAACCCTTCCCATTGCTGACCATGTAAAACAACTATTAGCTATTGTTACAAATAATATCATTGCTACATTATCTGCTCGATGGAAAAGATATCCATTTTGATCAGTTTTACTTCAGCTGCAGGCTATAATAGACAGAGGGCCGAAACAAAGGGAGAGTTTGGTACCTTAAAACTATCATCTGCGACGGACTTCCCAATGCGTTCGAATAACTGTTGAGCAATTCTGTCAAGTCGAACTTTATCATGAGCTTGCTGGAACCAGTAAATCCCAGTCCCTTTTCTGCCATGCTTCCAATGATAAATGCCAGCAATCTAAAAGAAAAACAGAAGTTATTAGATAGGATTTCTTAGGTCAGTTATGACCAGAGCACAGTAGATTGCACTGAAAAACACACTCCCAAAGTCAAGTTTGATCATTAAGATAAAGGCTAAGCCAAGTTCAAACCCCACGATGATCATGAACAAGTGTGTTTTAAAATCTTCAGAAAAGAACAAGTTATGCATGCATGAGAAACAACATTTACCTTCATGATGTTTGTACTAACATTCTCCAGTTCATACAAACGGCAAAGTTCCAAAGTCTGCTCACAGATACGAGTTTTAGGTGACAAACAAAAGATTCATAAACATTGCAAGGATATTTCAAGTCGAAAAGACGGTACCTTCAGTACTAGACGATTATCTTGTATGGGTTGCTTGAGAAGTAGAATCTCCAATAGCCCTAGGCCTTGGTTTAGACACGAGGACAGGTAAGTCGGTGCAATCTGAGTACCAAACATGCAAGGTGGCCATTACTAACAATGTCAAAATATAGCAATCATAAACGGACAACAGCCATCATACGGAAGAAAATCTGATAGAGCAAACTAGGCAACGGATGATAGTAAACAACATGATAGATACAGAAACTTCTTTCGGCACCTGAGCACACGTGCCCCTAGGGCAAAAAAAATCACATTGCAAAAAGTATCCCTAAAAAATTCAGTGTAAAAATTACAATACTATGTGAAACTGCAAAATTCTGTGGAAAGACACATTTTGTGAATTTGGAGAAAGAACGAATTCACTACTATTTGCTATTTTAGCTCATCATCTTCGTTTTTAGTGTGGAGCCCACACGAAAAAACATTTTTCTCACGAAATTTTGCAGACTCATAGTGTATTCCCACACATACAAGTGGGAATTTTGAAACTTGAAAATGCACTTCTTGAAAATTTTAAATAAAAGGTTCCCTGGCGCTCAGTGGCCGAAATTCTGTTTCATGATAGATACCCACACATACACCTAGAATATTCAAACATGAAACGGACCACATAACAGAACATAAGGTATAGCTATTTACTAGTGCAATAGTGTTAAAAACTTACCTGCCAAGTTAAAGAATGAGAACACAAAACTTGAGCATAGACTAGCCGGTGCAGTTCCTCTATGCTTATACCACCAAAGTTAGGTCGTTCTTCATGCAACATAATATCTGCATAGTCATTATCAGCTGCCAACAGCTCCATAGCGTGCGTGACCATCCTGCACTTACAGATGGCAAAATCCATTAGGTCAGTATTTCAAAGTTATAGTAGGTAGAAAATCAAATAGCCAATTGTCCATTTACCAAGGGCCAAATTTTTTTGTGCATTCCGCCAAGACAACCTAACCATGGAGAAAAGACAAGAAAATGTTACACCAACACGAAGGGGGGAGGGTAGTCAAAGGTCATATGGAGTCTGGAGGATCACATTGCATTACAACCTCTGGATTTTCTGAAAGGATACCAATAAGGAGGCCTGTTAATCCACCATTGTCGAAAGATGGTTTAAGCTGTATGCATTTCTGTGCTAAGTGATGCATCCCTTCAAAACCCTGAAACAACACATTTTAGTAAAACATAACGTCATTTTTCAGTTGTTCAAATGTATACTCCCTTTGATAAAATTGTTCGCATGTGTATACATTAAAAAAGTTCACTGTTTACATCATACAAGAAATAAGAGGTTTCAGGAAATCCAGTTAGGGTAAATATCTGGCCATAACACAAAACATTGCACAAGACAATTCAAAATGGATGACCATAATAGTTGACCATTGTTTAGAGATAGTTAAAGAAATCATCTGGCATTCATACAATGGGTCCTGAGGTCATAGTCACAGATCAAAGAACACACTAAATTATAAGATGATATTGCTGGCAAGGGGTTGCTCTAATAGCGATCGTGAGATGGAAATTTTGGGAGGAAAGAGCATGCAAATCCTGGTAATAGAGAAAATAAGAGCATCTGGCACATCCGTACTCAAGCATTGAGCACAAGGAATGCCACAGAAGTATTTAGTCAATTTACAATGAGAACTTAGTCAAGCAAATGAACCACAAACAATAAGCATTAGAACTAACAATACAAGAGCAAGTGCATGGATACGAGACTAACCACCGTAAATGGCCTTATATAAAGAAAATGAGAAGCGAATAGCTCCAACCAATGGGAAGTAGCAGCAGTGAGGTCCTTTATGTTCCCCATCATGATATGAAGCAGATTCTTCAAACCATCACGAGTTTTTTGGTGACCGCACTGAATCCAAAATGCACTGCACTCCAGTTTACTTACTTGACCTCGCCATTTTTCCCATGCCTGCAAATACAAATAGTTCAGCAAAGTCTTTCCGCTAACTTCAGTGGAGGTGTTACAATTATTGTTGTTGCTCCTAGGCCCTGTTATAGGGTCTAAGTCTCACAGTTGTTGGTCTGTTGGATCTTAAGTGGCATTAACATGCTTGTGGGCCAAGGTCTCTATGAGACTGTGGTGGTTGTCGCTCCCAGGCCCTGCTCTGCATCTTAACAATTTTGTATCACCAACCACTTGGAAATGGAAATATGCATATTTGGGGCCAAATTCTTTTGTTTCCTTTTTTGCTTTGACTAAACAGTGCATGATGGAGCTTGAGAGGATAGATTTCTTCCTTTTAATTTAGGGAAACAACATAGAGTGAGCGAAAAGGGTAAAAATTGGGACAACTTTGTCGGTACGTATTTGATACAGAACTAAGTTTTATACAGGGATAACTATGGAAGATTGGTACAACAATTTCACCAAGCCCAACCAGTATAGCACCCAGTTTGCCTGATGAATAACAAGGTAAAATCGTTTCGATTAAAAGTCTATCAGAAGGAAATTACATATTTCTATTGGAACCCGTATGTTATCTTACCATGAGCAGATAGGTATTACTAAAACAAATACAATAAATCAGGCTGATCAAGATTTCCATTGCTGGGTACCAAAAGCAGGCATGAAATTCCAAAAACCCATATGTGCCACATTAAAAACTGTGCCCTTTGCAGTCAGCATTGCCACCAGAAACTATAATGTCTAACTATATGTAGAATTTGCAAACAAGAAAAAAAAATCCTTAAACCTCGGTGGTTATTGAGTTTCATGCACCAGTACACCTAAAAGCTTGCTGGCAAGGAAAAGTGGGCAATATATTCACACTTGATACTTCAACACTCCACCATCATAACTAGGCTCCCTCAAGCCTATGACGTGGAAGTGGGTTGCAGTTTTTTTAATTGGTGTTGGTCGGGTCTCAAAACTTAAGTCCTTTGGCTTCGATACCATATTGTTTTATGCACAAACCAGTTCACCAAAAGCTTGAGCTGTTGACAAAGCAGGATGCAGCCCAAGGATGCAGCAGCAAGCAGTGAATAGAGAGCACAAAGCAGCAGCGCTCATTTGTAAAGAGTGGAGTGAATCAGAAAGTGCATAACAAGTTCGGCAGCATAGCAAATAGAGATGGTGCTGGATAGCAGTACAAGCAGCACACATCATGTGGACATGAAGAATGAGATGGCTGAAGTATAATATGGTCATGCCGAGGCAGTGACATAAGCAGTAGTATCCGGTCATCATAGTGGTCATGCAAGGCATAGCTTGTATTGTGTGGTGGTGGACTAAAGGCAGCAATAAGGTTAAAAAAAACAGGCTAATCAACATCCGTTACACTTTTGCAAAGATACGGAAAAATCATTTCTTTCTTAGTGGCATAGATTTGCAATATGGGAGGCACTAATATGCCATGTCCAAATTTCAGAGGGGCACAGAAGAAACAGTTTCTTGCTTGAAAAGATGGCAACATTTTACAAAATATACCTTGATAAAATCAGGTCTTGTTTTACAGCACTGGCCTAATTTGCCCGTTGGCAAATCCGGTCTCATGCGCGGCATGGTTGACACAAGAACAGCAACAGCCTCAACCAACCCGTTTTCTGTCTGATGGACCAAAGGAAGATAATCATTACATTAGGATTAGGTGTACATAAAATCTACTGACAGCATACAAAAGAATAGCATATGGTCAAAGCTAGAAGGAAATACAAGTCCCAGTTAGAAATGAACTTGCCAAGGAAAAAGTGAAATACTACATCCCAATTGTAACTACATAACTAAAGCAACACAAGTGATAATAAAATCAAAATATGAATTACAACACAGCAGGGTAACTTTTTCGTAGTATCTTACTTGTGAAACGAAAGTATTCAAGTAAAATGTGGAGATAAATCAAATCCCAAAATGGCCAGAACAAGTCTAAGTCCTCATATTACAGGTCAATCTCTTCCCATTATCATATCAACAAAATTATGCATTAGAATGAGTCCATCCAGCATTGCCATTAATTATTCTCTTCACAATAGATGTAGACAATTAAGATGCACAGCGAAAAAAAATGCTATATAGGCTACTATTCCAACAGAACATCAAATAGGCTTAAAGTTTCTAAATCATTCATAAGAATGGATAGCTGGATACAGCCAGCTATATGACATAATTACATTTGTTGCAATAGCTGAACCACATGGAGCTCCATGGCAAAATAACAAAACACACAAAACAGAGTACAATTCACGTGTGATTATTATTCTGCATTTGGGTACAGCTCCACGGTTCAGGTACAGAATACAAGACAAATAGTGCAGATACTTTGGAAAATATCAATAAGCTAGGCCTTAAATCAGTCTAATAACATCATTGAGAAGGAAAGAGAATGGCCTCAAAGCAGCAACAACCTAAGTACCTCACGGTCGTCCATCTGATCCAATTGGTATGATCCATGAAAACGTAGCATATTCACCTACAAGAAAAACAACTTCAGATGGAAAGCTTCCAACACAGTACAAACTTATAGAAAATATGCAAGAAAATAGACCTACCACAACGTCAAGCCATCCAACTGAAAGTGCTGCTGATAATCCATTCCAGTAATCAGGGTCATCTTCAACAATCTATAAAATGTTCTCTTTTGTCAATATACTCTCGTTAACATTAAGGCACAAGGGTTGGAACTTGGAAGTAATACAAATGTATAGAAGTAAACAGATAAAATAAAACAGAGCATCAACTCAAAAGCATGGTCGGTCATTGGAGTTTACATAGAGAAATAGCTAATTACATGATTAGAAAGTAAAATTCTGACCTATATGCTATCATAAAATATAGAAGAATCAAACCTGCAAGTTGATGAGCTTTTTCTGGAAATTACTGAGCCTGCAATACACCGTGCCATCCATCTTGGTCAAGAGGCTGTCATAATCCTACAACCAGATGAAGAATAAGATTAACAACCCTAGGCAGTAGGCATTCTTACAATAAATAGGACTTAAAGGTGGAAGGCAATAGTTAAGAAGGAGCATTACGGCTAACCAATCAACAAGACGCTCAGGAAGCCAGCTGTGTAACTGTTGTCAACATAGAATATCTCCAACAACTCCCAGGCAGCTTAAACTAGTAGGTTTCTCCTTAACCTGTAAAGTAAAAAATAGTAATTAATTTTTTTCTTAGGAAAACATTAAAAAATAATTGAACTTAAATGGTACGAAAGCATTGTTGGGCACCAGAGAAAACCAAGAAACAATGTAATACATAGGGATGGCTACCTTAAGAATCGCCCTGGGATCTTCAATCGTGAGAGCTGGACAAGAATCCAGGTTTCCAAGGAGATTACCAATCGTTTTGCTGTACTCGAGCACATATTGCCACCTAACGAAACGAGATGAAATCAAAAGCACGCACATCTACAAAGCAACATACCGTGCTCTAAGAAGCAGAACAGATTTGATTTACAGGAACTGGTAGGTGTGCCTGTCATACCACTTTAGCTTCTAAACACTTAGATAGCTGTTAAAATCATTAAAATTATAACAAACGCTGCCAAAGTTAACAATTTTGAATAGATGTGCCATGCCCATTTCCTATATATAAGCATAATTTGCGAATCAAACTTAAGCAATTTGGATCTCTGAACCGTAGGGAAAGTGACACAGTGCTCACTACAACAATTGGTAGTTAAATTGATCCCTAATCGAAACCAAATTGCCTTTAACAGCGCACACAGCCATAAAATAAAAAGAAAGCTCACCATTCTGCGTGCTCTGAGACCGAGTGCATGCGCGGCATAGCAGCAGCATCTGCGAGCGCGTTCTTCCTGCTCTGCAGAAGCGCAAAGGCCGGTACTGACCCATACTCGATCCGCCGCATCTCTCCTCATCGACCTCCTCCTCGACCTCCGCACTACCATTGCCAACGCCAACGCCGAGGTTCACCTCCACCACTCTCCCGGCGACCTCCTCCGCGCCGCGGCCTCCGCCGTCCTCCGGATTCGGCGGGCGGAGGCAGGCGACCTGCAGGAGGTTGCCGCTCGGACCAGGAGACGTAGATGCGGAAGATGGGCGGGACCACGCCGTGGCTGAGGGGCCGCACTGGTGGGGGCGACGCCGCGTGGTCTGGCTCCCCCGAGAATGGGACGATGGCGCCGCCACCGTCAGTCAGCATGCCCGGCATCCTCGCCGCCGGACGAGGTGGAGCTAGGGTTTTGGAAGCGGGAACGGCGGGGGAGGATTTGGGGCGGTGCGGGAGGAAAGGTTTAGGAGTTCGAAATCGAAGGCTGAGCGAGGTCACAACCAAGCTCCCCTGCTGCTGCATTAACCACTGTGGATACGTAGTTCAGGAAATACGCTATATGACAGGAGTCGCGTAACTACAACTTGCTATATGCGAGGGCGGAAGTGGCGACGCGGCCTTGCAGCTGCGATTAAGGGCCTGTTTGATTAGACTGTGGCTGTTGATAAAGCTGATGTGTGGCTGACTGTTTGAAAAAACTGTTGCGGTTGTGGGAAAGTGAATGTATAAATTTTAGTTGATCCAAACCATCTATAGCACTTTAGAAAATAAGCACAGAAACTTCAACACGTTGCAAAAAGCTGGCAGAAGGCAGCTTTTCTAAACAGCTAAATTTGCACTACAAAGCCCACAGCTACCATTGGCCAAAAACTGCTGAAAAGCTGGCCATTTAGTTAGACTGCAGCTTTATCCAGTAAAAAGTTGTTAAAAGGTCCAACAAACACCCCTTTAAAATCAATATAAGGATCGTTTTTTTAGCCCTATTTACCTTTTTTTTGGTAAAGGCCGCACCTTTTACCCTCTTGGTGTCAGAGAAATGAGAGGCGGTCGAGCGGGCCAACGGGCCGGATCGGACCACCCCAACCTTGAGTTACAATCTAGAGCCGGGACTCGGGCCGGGTTTTTCCGGGCTTGCCCGAAGCCGGCCGGCATGGCACGGCGCTCCGGCGGGCCGGGCTAGCACGACACGAAATTTCGGGCCGGGCCGTGCCTGGGATCGGTGCCCGATGGGTAGCACGGCCCGACACGGAGCGTCGGGTCGTGCTCGTGCCGGCCCGACCCGGCGGGCACGGCGGAGCACGGTGTGGCCACGGCGGGCGCGGCGGGTGAGACGGCGGAGGAACCGAGGAGGCGGGGCCGCGGGGGTCCACGGGGGCGAAGCCGGCGGCGGGCGCGGCGGCGGAGGAACCGAGGATTGCGGCCGCGGGGGTCACGGGGCCGAGGGCGACCGGGTCACAGGGGCGAGCCGGCGAGGGCGACCGGCCGGCGTGACTCGCGAGGCGCCGCGCGAGCTGCGCGAGAGAGAGAGGGAAAGGCGGGGCGCGGGGGGCCGTGGGGCGGTGGGGGCGTGCTGCGCGTGGGGCGGGGGCAGCGTGGCAGCACGGGAATGGGGGGCGGGTGAGGCGGGCACGGGGCGCCGCGCGCCGGCGGAGTGCATGCCAAGTGGCGCCAGGGGGGGAGCGGGTGCGCGGGGGAGGCCGGGAGGGCAGCCACGTGGCGCCGTGTGAGAGGCACGGAGAGGGAATTTTTTTAAAAAAAAGCGGGTACGGGAGGGGGACTGGGGTGCGCCGGAGGGAATTTTTTAAAAAAAGCAGAGAATCTAGGGTTTTGAGTAGAGAGGTTTGAGTGAGTGATTTGAGCGAGACGTGAGGGGTCCAGGGTTTTGAAAATTTGAAAAATGGTGGAGGGGGGATGACAGAACATGCCTATATAACTTCGGTGTTCTCAAGTCTCGATATAATACGCATACAAACACCAATCCTTAGCATATATGTCACATATGTTTTCTCGTAGGAAAGGGAAGGCGGCAGAGGAGGCAGGTCGACGCCGTCCTCCTGCTCATCCTACGGTGTTACAACGGGGTCGATCCTCGTATAGCGGGCCAACGCCGGCACACCGTGGTGCTTTTTCGGTGGGAGACAACGAGATGGATAATCTCTCTGTCAACATGGAAGACGACCAAATCAATCCTCGTCTACTCTCCCCGACATGGGAGACTATGGTATGGATGACAGGCATATGGATGGTACTGCTGGTTTTGAGGATGCTGAAAATTTTGCAGGAGAACCAGAGTCAACGGATACCGGTGTTGGATCATCGATGCAAGTAACCAAGGGTGGAAGTAGCCGAAGAGCATGGTGCTGGGAGCATATGGAGCATACCGTAGAAATGAAAAACGGACGTCAGGTATCATATGCCACTTGTAAATATTGCAAAGCTAAATAAAGGCATCGTCAAAAATGGAACAGGTAGTCTAAAGCGGCACGCCCAATCATGCTTGGAAAAGATAGCCGGCGGACGAAGACAAGGAGAAGGTGTCCAAACCCAGCTAAACCTGGCCCTGATGGTTCGGTAAGCACATGGATGTATAACCCGCAGCTAGCAAGAGAGGAGATAGCTAATTACATAGTTAGCGAGAATCTTCCGATTAGCATGGGGGAAAGCCCGAGGTTTGAGCGTTTGATCCAACATGCTTTTTGCCCACAGTACAATCACGTCACTAGAAAAACCACTACAAGAGACATAGTATCACTTTACAGTCGTAAAATGGCCGAACTAAAAGACCAGTACACAAAAGTGAGTTTTTCTTTCTCCTTAACATCTGACATATGGACTTCCTCACATCAAATAGGTCTGCTTATCTTAGTGTTGTTGCACACTATTTGGATGACGAATATAATTTAAACAAACGAGTCATAGGCTTTAAGTCAATAGATGAGGCACACACTGGAGAGTGCCATCGCGGAACGTATTCTTGAGGTTATTACAGATTTTAAAATAGAAAATAGAATTTTCTCCATCACTCTTGACAATGCCTCAGCTAACACTTCGGCTATGGAGATTATGACACCTTCTTTGCAAGCGTACACTGGAGGTTATGTCATCCACCAGAGATGCATATGCCACATCATTAATCTCATTGTGCAAGCAGGTTTGAAGGTAATGAAGCCTAATTTGGATAGTATACGTACTGCTATTATGTTCATTACGTCATCACCGACAAGGTACAAAGCGTACCGCGACTACTGTAAAGCCAACAATAAGGTTCCAAGGAAATTTAGTGTTGACATGAAGGTGAGGTGGAACTCCACGTACACCATGCTAGAGCGGTGCGAGGTACAAGCATATTATATCCTCTCTATGTGCAACTGTAATGCAGGTATGCAGGTAAGTTACTGATGGAGATTGGGAGGTTGCTAGTCGTTTTCGTGAATTTTTAAAACTATTTTACAACGCAACCACAGTTCTATCTCGGCATTTATTATCCTACTTCTTCCTTAGTCATCGAGTGGCTTTGGACAATGGCTGAAGCTATCAAAGAAAACAGGGATGATAGGCTCCTAAAACCAATTGTTGAACCAATGGAGGCTAAGTTCTTAAAATATTTTAAAGCTATACACATCTTTATTGTTATAGTATTATTTTTGATCCTCGTAGAAAGTTAGAAGGACTGAAGGGGGCCTTTGAGGCAATTGGTGAAGCATTGGGTTTAGATTACTCTGATGCTTACACTCATGTTCGTGATGAGCTTTTTGATGTTTTCGATTTGTATTATAAAAAATTTGGCAGTACAGGTGAACCAAGAACAAGTGCATCAGTAACCCCGCAAGGAACAATCACTTCGAGCGCTGCTAATATGTGGAAGAAGCTAAAAGGCAACAATTCCGGTGGATCATCTAGCAGAACGCAATGGAATCCAAGGGTAGAAATCAACCACTACCTCGACACACCTTATGCGGAAACTGAGTTTGACCTCGCAGATGGCCAAGATGTCAACCTACTCATGTGGTGGAAGAACCATCATAGGATATATCCTGTGCTATCACATTTTGCACGAGACATACTCATGGTTCCGGTGTCATCTGTCTCATCGGAATCCACTTTCAGTATGGTAGGAAGGATAATTGAGCCAAGAAGGTCATCCCTTGCACCAGCCCTGGTTGAGGCACTTACATGCCTTAACGACTGGGACAAAGCAGAGACTCGGCAACAACATCAACTCGAGGATCCAGAGATCACGAATGCTTTCGCCGACCTTGAAATCTTGACATTGAGTAGTATCCATGTATGCATACAAAATTATTATACTCTTTTCCTTACGGGAGGTACTCCACACTGGAGTGTAAGGTTTTTAATGAGGCAATAATTGCATATCAATAAAATTTTGTTATTCCTCCAATAGAGTTTATCTTTATTTTATTTTATATTTAATTCTTTATCTCTTGCAATTCCCCTAAACCCTTATTAAAATGCCTCTATATTTTTCTGCTCTATCCTCTTTACTTTTTTCTCTCAAAAAAACCCCCTAAATAGCTAAACCCTAATTCCTAAAGCCATTAAAAAAAAACCCCTAAAGCACAAGAATTCCCTAAATAGCTAAACCCTAATTCCCTAAACCCCCCTAAATAGCTAAACCCTAATTCCCTAAACCCCTAAGCCCCTCCACCCGGCCACCCCCCCAACTGCGCCACGTGGCGACCCCGGCCCCCCACCCACCCCACTGCCCGTCTGGCCCCCACGCGGCCACACGCGCCACAGCGCCCCATGCCCTGTCGGCCTGCCCCCAAATCCCCCTTCCCCCCACCGCCCCGCGTCCAACTCCCTCTGTCCCTCACTCCCTCCCCCTCCCGCGTCCGCAGTCCTGCTCCGCCTGGCCGCCCTGTAACGGACTCCGAAATCAGATATGATTAGAGGAACGGATCGTCGCCAAGGGACCGAAGGACCAGTCGACCCGGTGGCACGGTACCTGCGCCGTACTCACCGAGGCGGAGTGATCCGACACCTGCCCAACGCAAGCCGGCCGGAAGCGACAAAACTTCATAAAGCCACATAAGATTTCAAAATCCGGTGAAGACTTAGAAGTGTTTTCAA
>JAGXJF010002420.1:0-17197 GCA_019208055.1 Stipa capillata
CACCCGTAGTATCTAGGACTCCTTAAACTAGACAGTCAATCCTGACGTTTAAGGATGATGGAGTTCTACTCGGAGACGAATCTGTATCCAGTATGATATGCTATAACCCTCTACAAAGGGACCTCGGAGCCCTATGGAGAGGGAGGGCTTTGGACGGAGCATCGAAGCATTGATAGAAGCCAGAAGATTAGGCTAACGACTTCCGAGTAAGTAGAAGGGAAGATCAACCTCAACAACCACTTTTGACTAGTTGTAGATCCTATCTAGGCTAGATATACCCCCTTGTACCTTGTCTCAAGATCAATATAAACTCATAGTACATAGGGTTATTATCCTGAGAGAGGCCCAAACCTGTATAAAATCCCTTGCCAACGGACAGATCCATGTCAGCTTCCGGTATCCGATCTCCAACTCTCTTTTCTCCACCTATTACGTAAGATCAGTGGTTTACCGATCGTCGACAGTTCTAAATGTTGTAATTCATTCAACCACCTACGAGCAAAGTAAGGTACAAATCTAGCTCTCTTAATTTTCTTCAAGTTAAACCATGTGCTAAGTGTGTCCTGATTTCAAAGTAGTCATGAGTCCACTAAAGAGATGCCTAACGAGTGAATGCACGAGTAACAACCTTTATTTTCTTATGCTCTGGTAAATTATGACAAACAAATATTTGTTTTACCTGTAACTCCCAATTGAGGTAAGCATTAGGATCATAATATCTAGCAAAAGGTGGAACAATAAACTTATATGTACCATATGTATCTTGTTGTTGTACCTGTTGTGGTAGTGGAACGGTGCTGAACTCAACGTATAGCTCATCTCCCACTATAGATCTAGCCCAAGAACTGATAAATCTGGGACCTATAAATCCACACAGTGTAGACAAGTAGAGCTTGAAAGCTTTATGTGTGTAACAAGGATGGCAAATAATCAAAGTAGCAATGCAAAATTGAAAACATGCTAAAAAAATACTAGTCCTAGTTGTTGGATTTAGACGAGAACGAGCAAAATTTAATTAGGCCTAGATACCAAAGCAATGGAACCAAAAGAAAATAAAGAGAAAGCAGTAGGTAAAATTTTGAGATTCTTCTATAATTTTCAGTGGCCTTCAATGTGGCTTCTTATTCTTTTTCTATTTTTTAGTAATTTTCTACACCTAAAAAAATACCTAAATGATCAAAATTTATCAACTAGACAAAAATAGTATTCTGCCACAATCCTGTCGTGTAGGAGACACAATAACAAATCCGTGTCGCGGCGGGAGATATTTAGCGACCCGAAACTTCTTTGGACTAGAACTCGATAACCACGCGTCTGATTGAGCTGAAATTTTAACCGTATATTCCTTGAACTATGCCTGATTTTCTTGAATTTTTTTAGAGTTTTATGGACATTTTTGTTTTTCAGTCCGAATTGAGCTTAAATTTGTATTTCAACTTCAAGCCGAGTCAAACATGTGGTTTTTGTCCGAGTATGTGAGGAGCTCTTCGTGTAGGTCTTCTTAAACACCAAGGTGATCCTGGTTGGTCGGCCAAACCCCTTACCAAGGTGATCCTGGTTGGTCAGCCAAACCCCTTATCTCTAAGCCAAGACAACTTTGTTGGGGAACGTGCTACGCAAAACAAAAATTTACCGCGCACAATCCACCCCAAGATCATTATCGAGGTGCTGGCAACGAGATCATACTTTCGATGATCACATCAATGCAGCGGAGAAGTTGACCGATGTCGATGAAGTCCGCAGACTCCCGCAGCTAGGTTATACCTCTCAGCCGCGAGAGCGATCTCCTCGCGAATAGTTCGCCCGATCGAACGCCGAAGTATACGATGTCTCCGAGGTATCCACGCGTACCGAATCAGCGACACCGCAGTAATGTGTGGACCAGCACACAAGAACAGCGGGGATCTACGAGAAGGAGAAGCAGCAGCGCGCCGGCAGCTGTACTAGATCCAATCTAGAAGAGAGAGAAAAAGAAGGCTGTGGCCAATCTAAAGATAGCTGGCCTAGGGTTTAGGGCTGCTTCTGGGGCTGCCTGGATGCTCTTTGAGGTGCCCTGCCCCTCTATTTATAGGGGTTGGGGCAGCTCTCCCTAGGCAGGTGGAGTCCTACTCCAGCAGGGACACCCTGTTGGAGTAGAACATTCTAGAAATTCTAGAACCTTCTAGAACCTTCCAATACTTTCTGGAACACTTCCGGACATCACCGGAACCATCCGGGACCTCCCGGAACACTTTTGAGATCATCCGAAACACTTTCGGAACCCTTCTCTCGTTCTCCATAAATCGTAGCATTCCTAAATGTCGCTAAAACGTTAAGCGTGTGACCCTATAGGTTCGAGTATATGTAGACATGTCCGGGACACCTTCCGGTCAATAATCGTCAGCGGGATCTGGACACCCATAACGACTCCCACATATCATCGAAGATCTTTATCGAGCGAACCTTGTATTGTCGCATACAATTCCTTTTGCCTCACGATACGTTACACAACCCGAGGCGAGACTTTGACGGTATCCCTGTGATCAACTCCTTGATCACCATACCTAGTTATCCTCGTTACCGGTTTGTACTCTTTTCTCGTTTCCGTATTCCGGTATCCCCGTGACTAACCTTTTAGTCACAATACCTGGCCAGGCGATGCTGGACACCGTAATACCGAGTGGGCCCAGAGTGTATCTCTCCATCGCCGGATGGGCAAATCCTAGTCTTGACATATCTAGAACCACGATATACTTTCTGGTGTACCTGGAAGTCACCTTTATAATTACCCAGTTACGGAGTAACGTTTGATGACCCCAAAGCAACCATCCGGTATCCGGGTCTATGATATTCTCATGGTCTAAGGACGCAAGTAAACGATAACACATCATGAGAAGATACTGACAACATATTGATAAAGTGATCTCGCAGTATCTCATAAGGGGGTCTATCCAACACCATTGTTACCCTAACAATGTGTTCCCATTATTGCCGGCATCCTTGTTACATTAACAATGCCCATGATCAGGAAAACAAGATCATCAACAATACATGAGCTAGTCCAGAGGCCTGACTAGGGATCTGAATGGTGTTTATTATTCCACACATGCAATTAGGTTTTCCTCTGAATCTCATATTCAAGAACCAATGCAATTCTAGCATAGAACATAAACTTAATCATGAACATGAAAATAGAATAACAACAACTTTATTATTGCCTCTAGGGCATATTTCCAACAAACTTATTTACAAACCGAAGCAAATTGGCAAGATCGTGGCCAATCCGACTTGGACTCCAAGACAGAGTCCGACTTCCCTATCCTCTTCTTTTCTTGTCCAACCCAATCTCCTTGTGATCTAGCATGGTGACTGTCGGCGATACGGGGAACGGGGTCCCCTAGACCGCTGGCAGAGGCCCAACTTGACGCCACGTCGCCAAGGGCGTGGGAGTCAAGAGGAGGTGCCCGGGAGAACACCCCGAGCACTGTGTCCCCTTGGCCATCAAGGGGAACCCTGAGTCGTCCCTTAAGGATGCTCCCCGAGCACCCAAGGCAACTTGGGACCCACTCGGGACGGCGACTGCCTCCCACGAGCGATGGAATGTCCTAAGTCACGTGCTCGGGGGGTCCCCGAGCATGCGGGAACCCCAAGCACCCCTCGTAGGTCTTTCCCCAGCACACGTGGCTCGACGGGTGCATTTAATGCCTGCCCGTACGGGCCTACCTACTCCAAGTCCTTGCGGACAAGATGGCGGCGTCCTGGTCAAATTCCGTCCTCCCATATGATGGGCCCCGTCAGCTGTCGGTCCTGTCAGGGGATGGAGCGGCCTGACACCTTTTTGACTTTAGGACATGCCGCCGCGTGCCCAGGCGCATGCCTCCTATCCCTGGTCAGTAGGGCCGGGGTAGTTGTAGCATGGTTTGTGGCAGAGAGCGTCCGGGAAGTCTTCACCTTCTGACCCAACCACGCCATGATGACCTAGATTCCAACCGCGACGTGACAGGCACTATTCCGCTACAGCAACCCTCAACTGCCGGCGTGGGCCGCCCACGCCCTATCCGTCAGCAACGGTGCTGCTACAGTGTATTTTGCCTTTCGGCCGTTGTGGTGGCCCCCGGGTATATAAGGGGAGAGCCAAGGCCATGAAAGGGGATCGAGAAAAAAGGAGAAGGAGGAGCGGAAAAAGAGAGGAAGAACACCTGTGTGGCTTGAGCTCTTTGTAATCCTCGATATATTCATATATACACAAAAAGCAGGACGTAGGGTTTTACACCAAGAAGGTGGCCCAAATCTGGATAAATCACGGTCTCCATTCTAGCATCCCTGCCACTCAAGATCGACGTAGCTTCTATTCCTGCGCCTCCCCAGTCGAATCCCAAAGGGGGTCCATCCGGACCACCGACGCCGGCGTTTGTACGCCGACAGTGACGGGAGGTAGCAAAGGTAGCTTGTGGCATCAGATGGTACCATGTGTCACGGCGCGGCAGCAGGCACGGCAAGGAGGTGCGTGCCATGGAGAGCAGTGGGAGTGGAGGAGGAACTCGATATGGCTATATTTATGGAGGTCATGTCCTCGTTAGATGTTGACTCAAACCACGGGAGCATCAGGAATTGAAGTATAACTTATGTTGATACCTAAAGCAGCTCTAATGATGATACCGAACAATCATCAGGAAATAAACGGTCTGCTAGCTATCGAAGGGGTTGCTCAAGCCATTGCAGAAAATGAGCGAAGACGGCTGCAACATCCTCTTCATCTAAAAAATCAGCTTATACCATTAAGTGACTGTACACATTGGTATGCTACGGGCCATAGGAGGAGATCTCAATGGCCATGTGGGCACATGAAATGTGGGGTTTGAGGGGGTGCATGGGGGCTTTGGGTATGGCGATAGGAACCAAGAGGGCAAGGACATCTTAAATTTTGCTCTAACTTTCGACCTAATGGTAGCTAACACCTTTTTTAGGAAAAGGCAATCCCATTAGTGAACTTTAGTACTGCTCAGCACTCCAGCCAAATTGATTTTGTCCTTACTAGGAGGATGGATAGACGTGCTTGTGTAGATTGCAAGGTGATACCTAGAGAGTGTGTTGTCCCATAACATAAGCTAGTGGTGGCTGATTTTCGCTTTCTTTTACGGGTTCCTCGGGACAAAGATGACAAAATTATGAGAACAAAGTGGTGGAAGCTCAAAGGGGAAGCGCAACAGATCTTTAAGGATAGGATGATTGTAGGAGGACCATGGAACGAAGAGGAAGATGAGAATAGCATGTGGATGAAGATGGCAACTTGCATTCGAAGGGTGGCTAAGAGGTGTTTGGAGTGACCAAAGGAAAGAAATGTGAACCTAAAGACACCTGGTGGTAGAATGATGATGTCCAAAAGGCTATTAAGGAAAAAAAGAATGTTATAAGTGCTGGCATCATGACAGAAGCACAAAGAACATAGAGAAGTACAAAGATGCCAAGAAGAAAGCAAGGCGAGCTGTGAGTGAAGGAAGGGGGCAGGCTTATGTTGAGCTATACCAGCGATTAGGCACAAAGGAAGGTGAAAATGATGTCTACAAGATGGCTAAAATTTGTGAGAGGAAGACAAGGGATTTCAACCAAGTTAAATGCATTAAGGATGAGGCAAATCGACTTCTAGTGAAAGACGAGGAGATCAAGAACAGATGGAGAGATTATTTTGATGAATTATTCAACGGTGGGAATGAGAGCATTATTCTTGAGTTAGACGACTCCTTTGATGACACCAACAGGCGTTTCGTGCGGAGGATCCAGGAGTTCGAGGTTAAGGAGGCCCTAAAAAGGATGAAAGAAGGCAAGGCATTGGGCCCTGATGATATCCCTATTGAGGTGTGGAGATGTCTTGGAAACATGGCAGTAGTATGGCTAACTAAGCTATTCAACCGCATCTTTCGGTCAAACAAGATGCCCGAAGAGTGGAGGAAAAGTATATTAGTACCTATCTTCAAAAATAAGAGAGATATTCAAAACTATACTAATTACCGAGAAACTAAGCTTATGAGTCATACTATGAAGTTATGGGAGAGAGTGATTGAGCATCGACTAAGAACATTAACGAATATCACAAAAATCAATTTGGTTTTATGCCCTGGAGATCGACCATGGAGGTGATTTTCTTGCTACGTCAGCTTATGAAGACATATAGGGAGCAGAAGAAGGATTTACATATGGTATTCATTGACTTGGAGAAGACATATGACAAAATACCAAGGACAGTCATGTGGTGGGCGCTAGAAAAATATAAAGTCCCAACAAAATACGTTACCCTCATCAAGGATATGTACGATAACATTGTGACAAGTGTTCGAACTTGTGACAGTGAGACCGATGCCTTCCCAATTAAGATAGGACTACATCAAGGGTCAGCCTTGAGCCCATACCTTTTTGCCTTAGTGATGGATGAGGTCATGAGGGATATACAAGAAGATATTCCTTGGTGTATGCTCTTTGCTGACGATGTGGTGCTAGTAGACGAGAACAGGATGGGCGTCAATAGGAAATTAGAGCTGTGGAGATAAACTTTAGAATCGAAAGGGTTTAGACTTAGTAGAACCAAAACCGAGTATATGAGGTGCGATTTCAGTGGTGTTAGGTGTGAGGAGGGAGGGGTTATTCTAGAAGAAAAAATAGTGCCTAAGAAAGATACCTTTCGATACTTAGGATCAATGCTATAGAGCAATGGTGGTATCAATGAGGATGTTAGCCACAGAATCAAAACAGGGTGGATGAAATGGCGACAAGCATCTAGCATCCTTTGTGACAAAAAGGTCCCACAAAAGCTAAAAGGTAAGTTTTATAGGACGACGATTAGACCTGAGATGCTGTATGGAGCAGAATGTTAGCCCACTAAAAGACAACACATCCAGTAAATAAGTGTCACAGAGATACGTATGCTACGGTGGATCTGTGAGCATACAAGAAGGGATCGAATTCGGAATGAGGATATACGTGATAGGGTAGGGGTGGCACCGATTAAAGAGAAGCTTGTCCAACATCGACTAAGATAGTTTGGACATATCCAACGGAGGCCTCCAGAAGCACCGGTGCATAGCGGTATTCTAAGATCTATTGACAATATTAGGAGGGGCAGGGGCGACCAAAGTTGACATGGGAGGAGACAGTAAAAAGAAACTTAAAAGATTGGAATGTATCTAAAGATTTGTCTCTAAATAGGACCGTGTGGAAATTAGCGATCCACGTTTTCCTTTTAATTCATTTTCTTTTATCTTTTGGTTTATGAATTTTTTATTAGGTTTCATCTCTAGCATATCCCAACTTGCTTGGGACAAAAGGTTTAATTGTTGTTGTTGTTGTTGTTGTAGAGAGCTACGGGCCTGTAGTTTCTCAAAAATCTCCAGAGAGCAAGAACCCTGATGGTCGTCCTGAGCCTCGCTACATTCTACCATCCAGGAGCTGTCTATCTCAATCTCAGCAGAAGCTTGTTAAAGAGAAAGTGCAAGCCATCCAATCTAAAGTTCCCATTTTCGTATCAATCATGAAAAGGAGCAACATTGGTCTTGACAAAATAGTAGTAAGATAATTCCTTTTCTATCCTGAGTTGTTATTTTTTGATCACTAGGTCGGGGTTCTTGTTAACTTAACCTCTGGTTTGTTGAAGCGTACATGAATGTTGTTTTCAAGTGTCAATCTACTGACTACTCAGCTTTCATATTAGGAAACTATTCCACCACCTAACCAGTAGGATTTTGTCAGTGTTTTTTTTTCTTCTTCTTCTTTCATTTCTTTAGTTTTCTCCTGTTTTTAGGATAGCCTTCAGAGCTTTGCTCTGGTTTTTTTGGTCGGCGCCAACTTGCGTGCTTGTGTAGCTTTCGCGCCACTTTGGCGTTCTTCTTCTAATACAAAAGACACGTGTTTTGACGCATGTTCAAGAAAAATCTCAGGAAACTATTTTTGACTTGAATTTACTTTTGCAGTTATATCATAGAGATGTCATATTTTCCTGAAATGGTCAAATATGTAGAGTCCACCAATTTAAACCTAGAAATATAGTTCAGTATTTCAATTGTCCAATTATTCAACCTGTCATTGTAACATGTTTGTATCTGTAAAATACCAGCAATTTGGTTGTCAATATGCTGCTGCACATCTTCCCCGCAGAAAGCAAACTGCGGTGCTGGAGCGCATGGGGAAAACATGGGAAACCAAGTTGATGGTTCTCAATGGTAAAAGGTGGTACCTTAGTAGAGGTTGGCCCAAATTTGCCCGTGACAACCATTTACAAGTTGGAGACATCTGTCTGTTTGAACTGAAGAAGAACAAGAGGAAGCTTACCATGATGCTCCATATCATTTTCAGCAAGCAGCGTTAGCTTGTAGTAGAACAGAATAATGGCACCTGCTCTTTCTGCTGCTATTTTGTTGGTTCTTTGGCTTGTTTTGTACTGTGAAACCAAACTAAGGGTATGGCTGATCTGGAGTAACAAACTTATTTGTATGGCTAACTCAGATGAACTATCAATCCTGAGAAGCCCTATTAATTTCTGAACCTGGTGGTAGCTTGGTACAACCGCGCAGAAATGAAATGGATATGTATGGTCAAAGGTTGGAATTGCTTCTGTTGTACATGTTTATGTCTGATTTTAGTGAGAACTTGTTATGGAGAAGAAACCCCTCTTTTACAGCTGCAGGGGAGGCCTGATAGTATATATTTTATTTTGGAAAAAATATTTACAAGACCGGGGAATGGGGATGTATAGGGAATATACAACTGCTATCTTGATTGAACAACGATTAATTTGTCATGTGGGAAAAATTAAGAGATGGAGTCAGCCCAAGAAAAAAAAATGTTTTCATTTGTTTAAGACAAAGGAAGAGTTCATTGCTCTCAGCCGTTGCACCAACTAGAGATATACACAATCACAACTATTACAAAGGTTGCAAGATGCAACCAAAACACCAAGAAACTCGACAAGAAAAAAGACGTAAGAAGACAAAATGTTGAACATATTATCCTACCTAGACAATAGCGCTAGAACCCTTATGTCGAGAGCTACCAGGAGATCATCCACACAAGAACAATAGTTGCGTAGCAACGAGAAGCAAGAGGGTTCATCAATTTTCAGAATGACACCTCCGATAAGGGATATGACTCATATCATTGTTGGTGGTTCAACCAGTAAAAGTTAAATTTAGGATTTTCACCTAGGAGTCAGAACAACACCTAGTCGGTGCTCCTCCTATTCAGGGATGCTCCTTCGGCTAAGGGTGCGTGGCATGCTACCGGCTATGAGTTGGCTTGTTGTGGCTCTTTCCGGTAGGGTGTGGGTCCTACGTGTAGTGGTCTGGTAGAGTTTGTTTTATTGCTACGTCTATTTGTTGTGCTCGCGCGTTGTCGCCTTGCATGCTCTAGGCTTAGTCTAACAAGGTGATTGAGCCATTATGTTGGGCTTTGCTTGATTTTCTCTGGGTAGCTATGTTCGTGAATTGCAGAGCTTCTGCTCTTGCGAGGTTTCTCGAGAACAAAAAAGAACATGAAAGGAGCACGGTAGAAGAAAGTGTTGGAGAAAGTGTGAGCCATTCTCGTTCTTGACTCGAGAAAGTGTGAGCCATTCTCGTTCTCGACTCTCTGGAGGAGAATAAACCCTCCTGAATATAACTTTTGGACAATTGTCGAAGGGCATTTTGCACTCCTCCTTCGAGCACAGAATGTTTACTAGCGCAAGAGATGTATTATCCGATGGGTCAAGTTTGTTGAGGAGAATACTAAGGTTTTTATACAAAAAGGTTTTTTAAAAAACTATCACGTAGCTTGTTGATTTAGATGGCCAAGAATTATGTGATCATCATGCTAAAGCCACGATGCTTTGGGTGGGCGCATCAACCTCACCTGACATGCAGCTGGCTGGTTTCTCAGGTGGAAGGCTTCCATCATGACCCCTTTTGAGAAAGATGAGATTGACAATATTGTCAAGAAGATGCCTTTTGATAGAGCGCCTGGACCTGATGGTTTTAATAGACTATTCATCAAACGGTGTTGGCCAATTATCTATGAGGATTTTTACAGATTACGTTCTGACTTTCATGCAGGCAATCTCGGGTTACAGAGCATCAACGCATCTCACATTTGCTTGATGCCAAGAAGCCCTCCCTGGAGGCTTTTTAATGACTTTCGGCCAATCTCCTTGACTAATTCGTGTCCAAAGTTCCTCACAAAACTTGCAGCTGACAGGTTACAGGCTGTGATTATGAGCTGTGTGCATCAGAACCAATATGGATTTATAAAGCCACGAACTATCCAGGATTGTCTGACTTGGACTTTTGAATTTCTTCATCAACGCCACAAGCCCAAATGTCTGACTGTCATACTTAAACTTGATTTTGAGAAGGCATTTGGCATAATTGAACATGCAGCCATCTTTGCAAGTTCTGGAACACAAGGGATTTAATTCCACGGGGATCAGTTAGGTCACGGAAATCTTGTCATCTGGCTCTTCTTCAGTATTACTTAATGGTGTGACAGGACAATCATTTGTATGCAAATGAGGTGTTCGTCGGGGTGATCCCTTATCACCTATGTTATTTGTGCTAGCTGCAGATCTACAATTTTTGGCCAATGAAGCTTTTTAGCATGGCCAGCTTTCTCTTCCTCTGCCATAACTGAGTGACACGAACTATCTAATCATCCAATATGTTGATGATACTCTTCTAATTATGCTAGCTTCCTCGGCTCAGCTTAAAAGTTTGCTTCAAGACTATGCAACATCTACTGGGTTAAAGGTAAACTACCACAAGTCCAATTTGATTCGAATTAACATTGATGATGAAGAGGCAGCACATTTAAGGCATATTTGGTTAAGCTTTTACTGTGTCTTTTATTGCTTAAAAGCCGAAGCTCAAGTAAATGGTATATTTTTTATACTTATAAGCCAAAGCTCAAGTAAATGGTATCTTTTTTGGTAGTGCAAAGAGCAAAGGAGCTTGTTTTTTCTGATTTTCTACCGCACGTTTCTACTTTGCCCTTAAAATTGCACTCTAATTACCTGCCACTGCCATTCAAGTGAAGAAAAACGATTCGGCCCCTCTTTCCTCCCGAACGCAACAGGAGCAGGCATCCCCCAACACCACCAGCCACCCCGCCAAAAATTTCTCCCCGGACTCTGAGCTCTCCAAGCTCGCTCTGGCCAAGAACGAGGACGGGGAGCTGTGGCCACTGAGGAGCTCGCTCTCCCCGGACTCCGAGCTCTCCAAGCTGCCGGCGAGCGTCCCGGCTGCCTCGGCGCAGCGGCGGGGGCTTTGTTAAATTCGCCGTTTAATGGCGGATACGCGGCGAAGGCCTCCAGCCATCCAGTCACGTCCATCTTGATTCGTTCCCGATCGCGCGGCGTGAGAAAGCAGCAAGGATCAGTACGGGAAGCGAGAGGGACGGAGACGAGAGGAACGAAGAGGAGCGCGGGGGGAAGAGATCGAGGGCGACCTACCTTGTTGAGCCAGGTGCGGCGGGCGGCGAGGAGCGCGTCGGCAAGGGAGGCGAAGGGGGAGGCGGCAGCCAGCGCGGTGGCGAAGCGGCGGCTGCCATTCACCCGCAGCACATCCTCCACTGACAGCCTCGCCATCTTCGCTGGTGGACTGCGCAAGGTTCTCTCTCCCAAAGGGCGCTCTGGATCGGATGGCCACTGCACGATTTTGCTTTCATCTGACTGTGGGAACAACTGTGGGAACAACGGTGGAGTGGACTTACCATATTTTGCAAGCGTTCAACTCTGGCAATCCAGCGTTGTATCAGGAACTCTGCAAAGTTCACAACACCGATTTGATTGCACAGCCTGCTTTGGTACAGAACGAGACGATGCTACCTGGAAAGATCAATATCCTGTGCTTGATGGAAATCATTTTCAGGTAAGTCTCATGGGGTACTATGCTGAACAGACCAGGTGGGGTATCTACTAATGAAGAGCCTCTCTGTAGGTCTCACACCCCATGGAGTTTATGGGCAGTTCCGTATTTCCCCTTACCTTCTTATGGACGTAGAGCATGTCGAATGACTAGTACTTTCTTAGAAGGGAGATGGTGACAGTATTACTTTCTTGCAGGCTCATCTCATAAAGGCATAATTGATCAGGTTGATGGGACTGTCCATGTTTCGTGGGTTCAACCGAGGGTCCTGGGTATAGACCAAGTAAAATCCCTGCGTGACCGGCTGGATACTTGGGTCGGAAAGGTGCATACGACCTTGCTATCTGTTGAAGCCGAGACACCCGACTTGATATCTTCATGATCTTCGTCAGTTTCCTCTTGGAGGATGGACGTGACCTTACACAAAGCGAACGAGGAATTTGAATTTCTATTGATCCTTAGGTTGCAACCTCGCAAAACTTAGAAAGATTTGTTAACATGCTTGTTATTATTTTATTTGGACGTGGAACCCATTGTAGTTTATTTTTTTGGTTTCGCTAATTCTCTGTCGATTAAAATTTTCGTAAATCACGGTCGTATAAGACTTTGGTAGGTTAAATAGCACAAAAAAGATATCTAACATTAAATAAGCACATGAATAGGCATTCAAGCTCTGGGGCGTTTTAGATATCTTCATTCACAGTTAGAATTTTTTCATAGCTAAACCAAATAGCTCCACATGCTTTTCCACAACAAACAATAGATATCTACTTTTTCACAGATACTTCCCAATAATACTTATCAAAAGTCATAACTCAACCAAACAAGCCTTTAGCTCAAGTTGTTGGCTATCAGGTTGGCTCTCTCCCGTTCACCAACTTGGGCGTATCATTGGGCACAACGAGGCCTAAGTACAAGATTTCTCACCTCTTGTGGATAGAAATGAACGATGGCTCGCTGCTACTGTAACTTTCCTACCCTCACGTGTGATCTCTTGCATTGATAGAGCTCGCTGACACTGTTTATGGAGACGAAGGTAAACATTTTGAATTTTTAGTAAATTTTAGAAAATGTTTTATATAAAAATTATTTTTTAAAATATGTTCCACCATCTATGAATTTTGTTTTATGTTATCAAATAAATATTCACACAACTCATGAATTTTTTCCCATAACTCACAAAAATGTTCCATATGAAAAATATTTTTAAAAATATGTTCCACAATCTATTGAAGATATTCATATATTTCAGAAAAAGATGTTTCTAACTCGTGAAAATTGTTCTATGTTTCACAAACGAACATATGGACTTACTTGTGTTAAATTTTTATTTTCGTGTCGAAACAATAACACATCTGACGATGAATAGTATAGTATCCCGTATACGAGGAGGTATCCATATATGATTCCCTGGACTATTGGAATAAGAATACGTATCTGGTAAGGATCCCCAGGAGATAAGGTAACCCCCCGTAAGGAGGAAGGACACCCCTTAAACTAGGAAGTCAATCCCGACGTTTTAGGAAGCCAGAATTCTACTCGGGCATAAGTCCATATCCGGTACGACTCGGGGAGCCCCCTATAAAAGGATCAGCAATCCCATAAGGGAGGACGAGCCTTTCAAGTCTGACAAGTCTTTCAAGTCTTACGAGTTTTTCAAATCCCAAGAAGCCTAAAGCCTGAAGCCATCCTGAAGCCCCAGCGATTCCCACGAGAAGACCCGCCGACTCGAAGGAGTCGAGCCCCGCGGAACTAGTCAAAGTAGCCTCCGATTAGGTCTATGATAGCCATTAACATACACCTCCTTTGTAAGATATTCTCTGATCAATATCTACGAACAGGATGTAGGGTTGTTATCCTGAGGGAGGCCTGAACCTGTATAAAAAGGGTGTTTCCTTGTCGTCAGCTCGCTTGCCCTTGTGCCCTAGAGTCCCTACGCAACAACAAGTATCTCTGTCTCACGACTACTGTAAGATCGGCGGTTCACCAATCGTCGACAGATGGCGCCGACCGTGGGGACCTCTCCGGCTCAAGCCGTCAAGGAAGTATCAGAGTCAGTAAGATGTGCAACTAGTTGCGATCAGCCCATGACGCCGACTGCACGGCCCTCCTCGGTTCGACCCGAGGAGGAAGAAACAGGTTCGGTGGGGGATCCGGTCGCTCTCACGCAACTTACTGGGTACTCAGATCTGGGTTTCTACGCCAACTTCGGCCAGATAGATCTGTACCCGGCAACTGACCACGTAGATCTTGGAGAATACGCCACTGGCGAGTATTCGGATTACGAAGTTGATCACTTTAGGACCGAGTGCGCCAGGGCCTTCGGGGGAACGTTGGTGCTGACCGATGATTCCCAGGCAGGAGCGACCAGCCCGATGTCCGGACTGTCGCCTGCAACTTCTGATCGACCGAACGATCAAGATCTCAATCACAACATCCCTCCCGATGAGGAAGACACGATGGAGTGGAACTACACCTCATTTAATCCAGACCCTTGAGTGGTTCTTGTGATCCATGACGGTCGGGAAGATCTCGAGGACCCGGATCAGCATGGGGGCTCATAACATCAAAGCCCGACGGCTACTCCCCGCGGGAATGGGAATATGCCTACAGTAGTAGATGGAACCCCTCAAGGGGCGGGGGTATATGTGTCCTGAACTGCTCGAAGACTCGCTGAGGTGCACAATCTGCTGTCACAACCACCGACGGTAGATTTGACGACACCCGATGGAGTACAGTGGCTACAACGGCTGGGGGCTGAATTACAGCAGGCCCAAGCCCAAGCCGAGTCTTCTCGACTCCAGTCGGTGACACACAGCTCCAACCAAGGGAAGACCCCTCTCCGACAAGAGAAATCAAATGAAGAAGGACGACATCCCAAGAATAGGGCTCGCTGGGAGGAACAGCACGTCGACCTCCGCGACATGCTCAACGAGCGCCGATCCAAAAGGCGCCACCGAGAACAATCTCCTCCCCGGAGAGACCACAGGCACCATGCTAATAGTCGGGGACGATCTCCGACCCCAAACAGCAGTGAGAACATGCCTTATCAGAGAACCATCAATGGATGCCAAGCGCTGTCCCAAGAGCTCCGACATGTGCGCTGGTCGTCTCGCTTCAAGCCTGGGGCCCTAGAGTCGTACGATGGCACCACGAACCCTGCAGAGTTCCTGCAGATCTATACTATGACAATCGAGGCCGCAGGCGGGAATAAAAAGGTCATGGCCAACTACCTCCCGATCGCTCTCAAAGGAGCAGCCAGGACCTGGTTGACAAACCTACCCCCAGGAACGATCCACTCCTAGGAACAGCTTTGCGACATGCTTCTCAGAAACTTCCAAGGTACCTTCACTCGTCCCGGCTGGGTCGATGGCTTATTCCTAGTCGTCCAACGCCCAGATGAGACCCTTCGAGAGTTCACCAAGCGGTTTAGTGCTGTTTGCAACACTATCCCAGAAATAACAGACTCGAACGTCATCCACGCCTTTGTTTGAGGCAGCAGGAACGAGATGTACACGCACGATTTGATCATGCATCCTCCAAAGACAATGACACATCTGATGGACCTAGCCGAAAAGGCTGCCTGTGCTGAGGAAACCCTACATTACATCAAGTAGCAACAGAACAGGTTGCCCAGGTCTCCCCTCCGAACTAGAGACGACTCAACAAAGACGAAGCGCAAGAAGAAATCCTCCGGAGGGAACAGGGAGAAGAGATCTAAAACGATGAGGTGTTGGCCGATCTCCCCGAGAAGTGTACTTGGCGACTGCGCACCAAGGATAAGCAGACGACTTCCTCCGACAAGATAGGAAAACTCTGGTGCGATTTCCACCAGACCGATTCGCATAATCTCCGTCAGTGCCACATCTTCAAGAAGTACCTCAAGGAAGAAAGAGAGAAGTTCCGTGGGGAGAGCCCGCAGGTCGCAAACAACAGCCGAGACACAACTTCCAACGATGACTCTGCCCTTGAGCCATTCTAGGGGCATGTCAGAGCGATCGAGCATATATTCGGGGGCTCGGCTTCCTACGAGTCGAAGAGATAATACAAGGTGATTGCCCGAGAAGTTCTCGCGAGTATACCGCGAGTCCCTCGGGTAGTCAAGTGGTCGAAGGTCACGATCACTTTCGACCAAACCGATTGCCCCGAGAACTGTGTTCGACCAGGGCGATACTCGATCGTTGTTGAACCAACGATCAATAGCTGCCGAGTGGCCCGGGTGCTCATAGACAGAGGGAGCTCCCTCAACATCCTATTCGTAAAAGCCTCGATACGATGCAAGTACCACAATCATCGGTCCAGACGGTGACACAGGCATTCCACGGTATCGTCCCAGGCTTGTCGGCTACGCCGATCGGGCAAGTTACACTACCGGTTACCTTCGAAACACCGGAGAACTTCCGAACAGAGAAGATCATGTTTGATGTAGTCGACTTCGAGACGGCATACAATGCCATCTTAGGGCGCCCAACTCTGGCCAAATTCATGACAGCAACGCACTATGCCTACCAGTGTATGAAGATGCCCGCCCAAAGGGTGTCCTCACAATAAAGAGCTCCCCTCAGGAAGCACTGCTCTGCGACAAGCGTAGCCTCGACCTCACAGAAAAGCATCTACTCTCGAGTAGGGAAGCAGACTCTGACACCGCTGCACGCACCCCCGCATCAGCAAGATCTCCACCGCAACTATGAGCGACGACTTCAGAAAACACCCCCTCTAAGTCGGAGAGCAGGTTCTACGACTAGTTCGGAACCGGGGCAAAAAGGGCTTTCTCCTTAGCGGGACAACAGCTCCACAGGAGAAGTCGCCCGATCCAGGTCGCTCGAGTTAGCAGTAAAGATATAGTCGAGTCCCTTTAGAGAGTTCCTCATACAAACACCTTCGTAAGATCGCACAGTCATCACCTCTCCGAAAGCCAGTCCGTTTCAGGTTACGCCAGCTCCAGCCTCAAGTCGTCAAGCTACGAACAAGCAGATGATAAGACGCTCCGGGCGCCACTGCCCAGCACGCGCACTCGACGAGCTTTTTCAGCGGGTCACGATAAGAGCACGAGAGTCCCCTAGAGCAACCAACGACAAACTCGAGAGGAGGGGATGATTTTTATCTCTAGTTTTTCCAAGCAGTTTTTTCTTACAGTAGCTTGTAAATGATACTTCAGTCAGTTCACAGTTTTTTAAATATTAAGTTCCTAGTTTGATATTTATTTTTTTAGACTGCCTATCGAGAAACTTCTCGAATAAGATAGTCGGGGCCTAGATAAGTATGTGGTATCAGACGTACACATGCGCGTACCAACGATTCAAACCTGCATAAGGGGAAAGGGTTCCGCGCTGCAACCG
>JAGXJF010002422.1:0-15487 GCA_019208055.1 Stipa capillata
GTTCCCATCATCCTAGCACTGTCATCGTTCACTAGTCGTGATCGAGAAAAGAGAGAGAGAGAAATAAACAGATAATGGGCTAGGGAGAAGATGAATAGTGAACGCTACATAAAAAGTCCGAGAATCATGATGCCTTTTTTTAACAACAAAATATTTTATCGATCTCTCAGTCTGTATATCAAACGGATGCACTGGCCTAAAATGTGTATTATTACAAGTTCAGAAAATAGCAAAAGGAAAAAGCCACCGGGCAACCATCAATAAGAACGAGAAATAGCATAAATAGCCTACATGCCAAGATCCGAATCCAGAAAAATAAATGGGGCCAATCAAGGCACATGCATGCAGGTCACAATCTCCCACAACCTCTTACATGGCCTCCAACTCCTTGAACAGGATAGGTTCGTCACGGTGGTCTTTGGTTGAGTGTTTCCTGCTACCATGGTTTTCTTGATCTACAGCTTTTGTAAGGGTCGTCTAAAATAATAGCAAACTATGACTTCTAAAAATACCTTGATTTGAATGATAAACTTTCTATAAAAATAACATTAACTACAACATAACCAAATAGATCAACACATAACCACATCCCTAACTAGAATTTATAAACGGACCCCCCCTCCTAAGTCGGGGCACACTAGTGCGTGGTGGAAGGCTAAAAGTAATATGGGCTACCGCCTAGGCAAAGCGAGCAACATAGCAATCAAAGAACAAATGTTGAATCGTCTCGTCTTGATTACAGAAATAATAAGTTTTACTCTGCTACCAATTCTGTTTTAATGAATTATCCTTTAAAAGTGTCATCTTGGAACTCAAAATATGTTTTAAAAACAGACGTTTGCTATGATTAGTAATTTCTGACTTATTTTGTTTTCCTTTCAATCTCCTATGTTCATTATTTCTCAGAATACGGCTTGTTATTAAATTTGAAATTCTATACATAAAGAAATAGAATGGACCAAATGAGCCATTAATTGTTCCCGTGCTTTTTATGCTAATTTGATCCCAAACCTAGTGGTTTGTACACCAAGCTATTGTTTGCAATAGATATCTCCCCATTACTGGTGACACATACATGTCGTTAACTACTTTATAATTTTGAGAGGATCGATTAATTACTCTATAATTATATAACGTGGATCATATGCAGGACACCCGGGACCACAACCCCCATCTTTTCAACTTTGGAGCTTTTGGGCGAGGAAGAAGACAATTCAAAGGATCGATCGTCCACATAAAATTTCCCTTTTTTGCACAAATTAAAGTGTTGTTCGCAAGTGTAATTCTATAGGAAATTAGTAAGGTACCGTACATTGCAACAGAGCAAAAGAGAGATATCTAAAGATATTTATAAATGGTCGCTCTATTTTGTAAACAGGCATATTAAAAGTGAAGCCGTGTGATTTTTCACAACAATTGTGGACGTCTTTCTCTCACTTTCCCTTTTTGGTAATCATTTAAGTTTCTCTCTCCTCCTCTATTTGTCATCTCCTCAGCTTTGCCCCTGACTTTATCATTTTTTTGCTCTGTCGCCATCCTAATCCAATTCTCATCGCTCCACCTTTATATGTATGCCTTCTCCAAACTTCGATGGATCTCTGCTACTTTTCTCATCATCTCTAGCTATAACACTCTAGAATTAATTAAAGGTTGGAGTTATTAAAAATCAAAGTTGACCGAAAACCCAGGATGAAGGGATAATTAACTTTTTAAATCATGCGTTGAATGGAAGATTCGAGGCCGTAATTGTGTCTGTCTCATCAAATGGATCGAGATAGACTATAATTTTTTTCAAATCAGAGCCAGAACGAATTTTGGAGAGTCCGATCAATTTAGGTTGTCGGGTTTTACTTATCTCTTAATCCAACTCAATATCGGAAAAAGAAAACAATAAAGTCCACCACAACCCATACTCTCTCTCTATTGTCATCTCACATTCCCTCCCAAGCCGCCACCACCACTTTCCACGCCACCACCACTCTGCGCTGCCACCGGTAGAGCTATAATTATACCTACACCTCTCAACAAAACTCTAAATCGAGCTCCTTGATAAAATCTAAGTCATTTACCTTTTCTGATCTCTCGCTATTATTTTTTAATATTTAATTTCGTATATCCAAATCATGTAAACGAGTACTCTAAAGATATATCCAAATATGTAAAACATAACAGTAACAAAAGTTTGGCCATAACTTTTGAATCACAAATCTAGTTTGAGCAAACTCAGTGCGATTGGAAAGCTTATGACGAACCGTACAACTTCCTCAATCGTGTCATTTTGACATTTGACACAGTTTGGTCATATTTTTCTAATTAAGCTCATTGTTTTGAGTTTCAAAATCCTAAATCAAATACTGGGCACGATTTCTTCCAATTCTATCCATCAATTATCATGTAGAAAATAACTGGAGACTACCTTTGCAGCATGAACCCCAAATTTGACACGAATTGGTCGAATTTGACCAAAATCCCTAAATTCTCCTTCATATTTTTCATGCTTCTTCTTCTTCTTCCTTCTCCTTCGTCTTATCCTCCTCCTCCTTCTCTTCCCTTCTCTTCTCCTTCCCTCAAACGAACTCCTCTTCCTCCCCTTGACCGGTGGCTAGGGCAGCCCAGTTAAGAGGGGAGGCGGCTCGGCTGGGGTGGCGGCGCATGCAGGTGGTGACACAGCAAGGGGAGGCGGCTCGGCTAGAGCGGCGGCTACCGGTGGCAGCGTGCCAAGGGGCGGTGGCAGCTTGAAGGGACGGCGAGATGAGAGGAGAGATACAACACGGGTTGAGTTGGCTTACGAGTTAGTTAGAGAAGATATTAGAGAAGAGAGATTTGTGTGAGTCAGTTAGGGTGGATTAGGAGTTTGTTAGAGAAGAGAAATTTATGCGAGTTAGTTAAAGTGTATTTTAAATTTTAATTGGAAGATCCACATATATATAGGAACTATAACATTTATGAGAGAAGGGAATGTGAATGAACCACTACGATCAACTCCCATATTAGAAGTAGTATAACAGATAATAGATAATAGAGATACACAAGTGAGCGGAAGGGTGCAAAAGAAACATTTACACATTTCAAAATTTTGAAAAGAAGTTCACAAACGTGTATTTGTATAAAAGTATGACCTCTAATAAAAATTTGTGAAACAATATACTCATTTATGAATTGTATAAAGTCAAAATTGTATAAATATTATTGCTATATTTTGGCAAAATTGTATCTTCTTTGTACTGATAAAAGATATGCGCATATTCTGGTACTAATTTTATGCTAGTGCTCATACTTTAATACAATACATAATTGCAAAATTTTCAAAAAAGAAAATCAAAATGTGCATATGCACATAGTTGCTAGTCAGCGCATATGTCCTGGCGTTCTCCAATCCTATAGTCGTAATCAATAACTAGCACGTGACATACCGAGGCCTCTTTGGAACGAGAAAATTATGAAACATAGAAATAGTTGAGATATAGAAATTAGATGTCATGACATGTTAAATTCCACATGAACTAGATATATATGAATAATAGAAAAAACTCAATTACTTTCTCTAGGATTCGATTAGATACATGCGATAGTTGTTATAGACATAATAAATATTTCCAAGAGATCAGCCCCTTGCTAAGCATCTTATAAAAGTAAGGTGTAGCAATATATAGGAATTTTAGTGGTCCATTCCTTTAACCTAAATGGACTTCCTATATAAAATTTCATTACAAATCCTTGGATTCAAACGGGCCCTCCTTTCTTATTAGTACTTACTAGAAGGAGTACGTGTTATATGTCTCTTAAGTGGCGAGATCAGTTTAAGCAATGCGTGATTAGAAGCAAGAATTTTGGACTAAACGGAGGATGATAATGCAAAATTTTGGTGTGTTTGCCGCAGCGTTGATTAGGAAGTTTCCTTTAATTTATATCATTTTTTGAGGAAAGAAAGTACTCTCTCTGTTCGTAAAGAACCGTTGTTTTAGATATTAATGTGGTGTCCAATATGTTCTACTTGTACGTGTTTGTAAAAATTTATAAAAATTTATACTTCAAAAATATTTTTCATGATGAATTTAGTGAGATTATTTGCACCTCACTAATATAAATATTTTGTAACCTATTAGTAGTCAAAATTTGAAAAGTTTGATTGCATATTTTTAAAAAGTCATATATTTTCAAACGTAGGTAGTAATTAATATGAGGTCCATTAAATGTCTTCGAGGGTTTGAAGATAATTCCTCTATTTCTCTCTATATTTCAGAAATTTATTTTCTCAAGATTAAAATATTTCTCGTAGAAGCAATTACTCTATTCTAGGCATTTCGTTCCTAAACTGCCCTAACAAATAGAGGACCAAAATTGCATTTAGCCCTTAATAAAAAGTGATATGTGGCAAACTAAATAGTACACGTTGATGAGTGAGCAACATTTCTTACTGAGAACTGACCGGTGCTCGGAAGATAACTTTCATTTATTTTTTGGACATGTTGTATCTAGAGATCGAAAGATAATAAAGTTATAATTTATTTTTTTCCAAATGTGCATTCGATCCTTGAGCCTGGCTAAGGTGCTCACCGTTTTTTGAGGAACGGACGCATGCTCCTTCAACCGAATAGTGCCTACCCACGTCTCCGGAGGCTACTGGACCTCCAATCGATCTCCTAGTGTGTGTTGAGGATGAGGAAACGGGTTTGTCCGTGTGGTGTGAATGAGAGTTGTGTGCGTCTTTCTCTTGCACCTTTAAATGGATGATCCATGACTTGGTCAATATGCTACAGTAACCGCTGCACCTCTCCATGCATTCCAGCATGAACCCAACACCTCGAAATAATTGTATCTAATCGCAGATAGGCGTGCCGCATGCTTATCCGGCAGGTAAGCCCAAGTGGCAGGATGCGGTAAACACAGCATCAGCAACCAAAACCCTAATTGGCTACATCATGTACACATGGAACAGCACAGAGATATATGACAGCAAAAGCCACATATATAATTGAGGCTGCCATGCAACTAACTCTCAGCTGGTTGGTGGTGATACAATCTTAAAAGGACACAATTATTTGATCAGGATACTCTCTTTTCTTTGCAGAAAAGAAAAAAGAAAATATATCTCCACGTGTACACCTGGCACGCCCTGATACGTCGTCGCTGGATCAAAACCTGCCTAATAATGGCCTCTCTTCATTGACCCTAATCATAAGAGCTAGCTAGCACAGCAGATAAGAGATCGATCAATTCGAAAGAAAGTTATTTATTAACAAAAAGAATTAGAATAAACGTTGATGAAATCGCATGTCTCTCCTTTCTTTCTTTAGCTGCGACGGAGACGATCCTTATCCCGATCGATCGTCCAGATAGTGGTGGCAGCTGCAGTGCGCGCTAAGGAAGGCAAAAGGAGGCTGAGGTGATCTCAGCGTGGCTGATGCTCTGTCGATCGCACAGGCCATCAACGCTAAAGAGAGTTCTTCCAAAAACCAGAGATCTCCTTGTTTATTTCAGGTGATAGCATACCATGCACGGATCGAGTTAATTATCCGTCGTTCCAGAAATGCTTTTGGTCATCGTTGCTCGATATCGGTCGATCGTGCCATCGTCTCACGAGGAAATTTCATATCGACGCGCTGGATATAGAAATTTCACATGGACGCGTTGGATGTTACAAGGTAACGAACTCAAACCACGTGCTACTGCACGCATAGGACAATTTTGCTTTTAGGAAAAGAGGAAAAAATTGCGAGTGATGTCATGCGATGGCAAGTTATCTGTGCAGTCTATTCGAACGAGTAGGATATCGTATCCACGAGGAGCACGACAAGGCAGGGCCTCTTTGCAATATTTCAATAAAAATATTAGTGTTGAAATTCAGTCTATCAATTAACTATAAAAGAATGTACATATCGGCAAGGGAGAGAGTTCAGTTCATCGTGGTGCAAATATCGATATTCGCTTATGCTTTAGTCCAGGAACATAAATACACGCGCACTAAAGACACGCACACAAACACGAGGAACCAAAGAATGCAATATCTCAATTTTGCAATCGGTGCTCTTCCTCGGATACTTTTCTCTCTATATATAGTGCTAACATACGTACACTCTACTCGGACACAGGACCAAAGTTCGTCGTACTCTACGACTAAACTCTACATGGACACAACTATCTCCTAGCACCTCTATGGTTCGGACGCAGCTAAAACTAGGAAGCCGATCACAGCAAGGAAACTGTTGCAAACCGACGTTACCATCAATTTTAAGTTCCATTTGCAGTTGCTAATGTCTCTTCAATGAAGCAACTGCCACCTCTTAGATGTACATATATACATAATGCAATAAGAAAAGGATTGATCCTCATTTTCTCGTCGTCGTTCTACTACAACTCTAACATGTTATCGGCACGCTAGATTTTTCAATAAAGAGAAAAATCCGGCCTCTTCAACCATGCACAGAAGGCCCGTTGACCTTTTTGGCATGGCGGCGGCCTCCTCCACGGCTCGGACGGCGGCTTCCCCACAACAGCGACAGCACGGTCCTCAGCTCGATGCGCGCACCGCCTCGCTCTCATGGCGGTCCTGGTGGCTAGCTCCCTCCGGCTCAACGCCAGCGCCCGTTGTCGGCGAACAAACGCCGGCGTCGGTGGTCCGGAAGGACCCCCTTTGGGATTCGACCGGGGAAGCGGAGCAACAGGAGCTATGTTGGATCTTGAACGGCAGGAAGCTAGAAACAAGACCGTAATTTATCCAGGTTCGAGCCACCTTCTTGGTGTAAAACCCTACGTCCTGCTTTTTGTGTATATATGAATATTTGGATGATTACAATGAACCTGGATTCCGAACCGTGAGGGAGTAGAGCTACTACAAAAAAATACGAGAAAAAATTTTAAAAATAAAAAATTTAGGCACTAGTAGAAATTAAGACTTGGGAGGATCTTTCTTACCTTGAATCCAACTGAAACTTCCATGTAAGCTCCACCATGTTCCTACGGGGATGGTGACGTGAAGAGGATATGCTCCCTTGTGACCGATTTGGATAGGAAGGATGAGAGGAGAGGAGGAGAAGGGTGGAAGGAAGGAGAGGAGGGTGAAAGGGAGAAGGAAAAAAATCTGGATCTAGATCTGCACTAAGGGGCACTGAGGTGAATTATATACCCCGCGGGATTCTAAAATTTCGGGTTTTAAAATTTCGGAGTTGGCGGGATTCACATCACGGACGGGTCGTGATGACAAAATTTCGGGTTTTGAAATTTCAGAGTTGGCGGGATTCACATCACGGACAAGTCTTTTTATTACCCGTCAGTGATATACTCGCATCACTGACGGGTATTTATTTTGCCCGTCTGTGATGATGTTTTCATTAAAACCGGTCACTGATGGTTTTCATCACTGACGGATATTTCTTACCTGTCAGTGATGGTAGGGTCCAGGATGACGTTTTTTTAGTAGTGTCACCCAGCGCGCCTCGCCGATGCGTATTCCTGTACAAAAGATCTAGTTTGAGTTAGTGTCTCTCGTTGGAGGATTGGAGGTACCTTGTCCGAGGCACCATGGCGCCTTCAACAGTAGTGTCAACCAGATTTTTTTCAAAAGAATTCAAAAGCAGTTGAGAACCGGCCAGCAGGTTTCTAGAATTTAACCCCAAAAAAATACGTAGTTAAAACGGTCCTTCACGAATTGGATGGAATCCGTCGTCGATCGCACGCAATTTTCTCGGCTAGGTATTACAAAATACGCATGTGTCTACATTGAAACAATCGGGACACGCGTGATATAAAATTCTAATGCTTACGATTTGAAATATTACTCTTATTTATTGTTAGAAACAGTTTCGACGAATTTGCACGTGACAGACACCACTCGGTTTCCAAAACAAGCGCATTGGAGTGAACAAAGAGAGATTGAGATTAATTAGACATATAGTTATACTCAGTTCTCAGCGCCGGACCAATGTCATCGAGAAAGCTACCTAACCAACAAGCTGTCTGCCAAAAGTTAATAAGTTCATAGCTAGTTCTATTTTGATCTTTAGATATTTTTTGAAGCTTGCATGACATCTCTTTCACCATATAACATATCCTTCACTTTTCAAACCTCGTACAAAAATGGAGTGGTCCGGTCATGAAGAAACAATCATGGCGACCGTCTCCGCACGGTCAGATTCCATCAAGATCAGAATGCTTGTCCACTGGTGCACCAAAGCTAGTCCTACGCTGCACGCCCCAGCGCCACATCAAGTGCGCTTGTGCGCAGCCGCAAAGAACGGCAGGCCACAAGCACTACCACACCACTGTAATCCCAGAAAACCATGCCCGCGCCAGCAGTTCCATCCTCAGCATTGTAAGAATCACCCATATTAAGTTTTGCCCGGCCCACAGGAGGAGATATCCAAAGATAAATCTTGAAAAACACGTGCGCCTTATATTTCAAAACGGTGAGAATAAGTTATAGTGAAACGTATGAATACCCTCATATTTTTTTGAAATAATCAGATAAGATACATCCACATCCAACAACTCCTATCACGAGATACATTTCTTTTTAACTACTGCGATGTAGCTTTTCCTTTTGTGAAATACGGTTTTTAGGATAGCCCAAAACACTAGTACAGAATCGTTCATCCGATACGCCTTATTCGAGGTGATTAGGCTAAAATGCCTCCAATAACTGATATCTGAGGTGGTTACGACAGTTCAATCATCTCGAATAAGGATTTCGGTAGTAACCGCCTCGGATAGTAAAGTCATTCGAGGCGGTTGTTATGTCGCAACGGTCTCGAATATATATCGGTACACAACCGCCTCGGATAAGGTGCATATACGAGGCGGACCGCTTCGGATGTGTTTAAGACCTGCAATTTCAGAATCCCGCCAACTCTGAAATTTTGAAACCCAAAATTTTAGAATCCTGCGGAGTATATAATTCATCACCTCAGTGCATCTCTCCACTCAAAACTACATTCAAAATTTCTTCTTCTCCCTTCCACCCTCCTCTCCTCTCCTCCCTCCCCTTCCACCCTTCTCCCTCATCCTTTCCATCAAAATCCACCGCAAGGAGCATCTCCTCTTCACATCACCATCCTCCTGGGAACATGGCAGAGGCTACATGGGAGTTTTGCTTGGATTCGTGGTAAGGAAGGTCCTCCTGATTGAAGATTTGTGTCTTTTTGGGCTCATTTTCGAAAGATTCCTAAATTTTTTATTTTTAAAATTTTTCTCATATTTTTCTAATAGCTCTACTACTTCACGGTTCGGAATCCAAAAAAATTATTGCATTTGGAGCTCGGGAAGAAGTTCAACGGAGGGTCAGAAGATACGGTTTTTCATTCGTAGAGTCAAAAGTCTGTCTTAGAGGACAAATTTAGAGGTCAAAAAGTGTACAAGCCTGAAACGAACATCCCATGCAAAAGTTATGGCCAATTTAGTGAAACCCTACCCAATAGTATCGGGTAGGTTTTTTTTTAAAAAATGGCTGGTACCTTATCCAAACCAGTGACAAAAATATTTAAATTTAAAGCGTCATCTCATGCTATACATTTCATGCTCATCCATTTCATTGCATATTGAACTCTTATTGATGTTTGTTGTTTTCTTTCGGCGTTGGATTTCTCGAATTGGTAGAATCTACCGATGAGTGCTATGATCTCTCTTATTCTGAACCTGAGCCAGAGCAAGAACCATTTGTGTCAGGCAAGCAAAGCTTGTTGATATTACCATGCCGTATTTGTTTTATCGTCACTTACTACTCTTGTCATGTATTGAACTAGTTGATTATCAATCGACTAATACTCACTAGTATGTGTAGGATGTGATGTTATTTTCCTCTTGTGAGATGATCTGGAAATAATACCAAATGAAACGTGAAAAAGAGAGTAAGAGTGACAAGGGGACTAGTGATGGTGTCAACTGGGTGTGCTATTGGTGGTTAGCCAATTTCATTAGATAATGGGTGGTTAGCTCTTATCACTCATCATGGTTACTGATTGACACCCGATTAGCCCCTATCAGCCGCATGTGAATCGTGACCCCATCAAAAGATAATCCAGATTGGATATCATCCTCTCGGGGCTTTGCAACCCTCATTTGGAGAACCACCGGAACTCTTGTTGGTGATGCTAAATGATTGACATTTTATGTGAAACATTATTTGGTCCTAAAATCTCACGTAAATTGAATTAATAATGGGCAGTTAACACATTAGCAGATTGTACTTCTGGTCCTAACGGGAACTAGGCCAGAATGAATATTTGTGAATAAGAATTTTAACTTTATCATTGATATTGGGTGGTTAGCCCTCTATCGAAACTCAATTAATCCTAATGGTACTTGGACCTGTACGAACACCTTAAATGGAATTCGCTTTACTCGTTCCTTACGAAAATTGTAACTGATTGTGATTTGTCTACTTTCTATGCCATGCTATATTTTATGTCACAAGCATTACTAAGTCTTATGAGTACGTTTGTACTCATGGTTAGTTGTCTTGCATGCATAGGAATAAAGTATCCCTCTCTTGATGAATATTACCAGGGTGACATTTGAAATGGTTACACCGTTAGCATATCAGTCTTTTGTACTTTAATGTTTTTCTGCTGTTGTTTACTTTAATACTGTGACCTTTGGGTCGTTTGCTTGTAACATATGTATCTGCTCAAATGTAGGGGACATGTATTATTATCTTGTTAACTCTCTTGTAGAGTTGTCTAATGATTCCAAGTTGTTCCCCACTTCCTTCCATACACCTTGAGCGAATGGTATGAAGTGTATGGATGGACAGTAGAGAGTTATCTTCTGTACCTTGTACGACATCGGTGATCGCACTAGTTGAGTGACCTGCTAGTCGTGGCACTTCTACCGACTAGGCAGGGTGTGGACACAGGTACGGGACTCCTCTAAGCAATTGCAATGACCATATCAGAATACATACGTCAGAACTCTATGATGGTGTTTGGTGTCAAGTATGGCTTATCGAACGGTATTTGCTTCTGGCCGGCTTGACCAGCAGTGATACAGACGACTGTGTGTGAGTATGCTGTGTGCTGGTCAGGTGTCGGGCCACCCAAGAGTGAATGCATACGACGTTCTTGGTGAGCGTACGGTGTTTGGTGGTTGCTCGGTCTTTGGCAAAGAATCGTCCCTTAGGTCACACCTGATCCCGGGCCTCGGCAGCTAGGCTTAGTGAGGGGTGCGGCGTCTTTATATACCGACGATATGTTGGGCCTAGTGGGCTGAATAAATGACGGATGTTTTTATCAAAAAAAGTCTATGATGTATTGTTTGACATCACAGATGGTTTTTAAATGAAAAACTATATGTGATAAGCTACATATCGAAACATTTAAAAAATGAAATGCCTCTGATGTAAATTTACATTTAAAAAAGTCTGTGATAAGCCTCATTACAGATGGTTTTTTCAACCGCCTATGATGAGGTGCCTTCGATGAGCCCTTTTGTAGTAGTGATGGATCAATGCACATTGCCTTTAATTTTATTCCAAATGATGCCAAAGATACTAAGACCGAACAAACCGGCTTACATAATGGAAAATAAAATGACAAACAACTTGTCAAAATGTGGCCAGCTTCGTCGGAACCAACCATTGCAACGTGAAAATTGAAAGTCAAAACACATAGGATACTACCAAGATTTAAAGCCCGGTCCAACCAGTTTAGGCCAGACCAAGGGCATTCACCTCTCAGAGTAGATGGCCATCTTCCACAACAGCACCTTCAGGAAGAGGGGACGCACGTATGTCGACGTTTACGAATCCATCCAATGAAGGCCAGATTGAAGGTTTTCAGCTTGGAGGTAGGTACCTATGCCCGAGACGCTGTACAATCTTATTGCTGGATCCAACTAGTGAAGGTCAGATCGACAACAATGAAGAACAACACGTATGTCATCGTTGTTGAATCTAACCAATGAAGGCCATATTAAGGGTTTTCACCCCAGAGAGGATGAACTAGTTCATGAAGATGTCCCAATATCTGCGTCATCTTATCCAACCAATGAAGGTCAGACCATTATCTGCACACCAAATCCTCCTCCCAAGCCACGGCAAAAAACCACCAAGATCTCCTCCCGGGTGTGTTGCCCAGTGCCAACTGTTCCAAACTCGTCGCCATGCCACCCTACACCGCCGTGCCGCCAATGCCCACATCGCCCATCGGAGCAATGATAGAAAGGGAAAAACAACGAGCCTGGGCAAGGGAGGAGAGGCCCCATTGCTGTCGGTGGTCAGCCGGTGACCACCTCAGACGACAGCAAGGGGACGAGATAAGACAGCAGCTTTTGTGGGGAAACCCTAATTTTGTCTCCAGATTAGTCTCACGTGGGGGCTCAGGAGACGTCCAAAATATTTCCCCCATTTATACAGCAACTATCCATTTATTTCAATAAACAATTGGGTGAGAACAAAACAAATATATCCCCAATGGACTCAGTTTTATTTTCTGTCAATACATATACAGTAAATGTTATAAGAGTGCATTTGAAGACCATTTTTTTCATGCAATTTTTTTAATTTGTAGTAACTTTTACTCTCTGAATTAACCATCCAATTTATATATTTTCCAAGAGAAGCAACCATACTATATGAGCACAAAAAAGCAATCATTATGGGACCAACTTTTAGTTTTACGTGAATTCCCAATAAAAAGTATTTAAGAGCATCTTGAACGCTACTACAGAAACACTCATCAGTGACGGGTCAAATCCTGGATCAACGATGGTGTTCAGGCCCGACATTGATCATTGGTCGTTGATAACTCAGGCCAGGATTTTTTACGCGTCGTTGATAACAGATTCATCAACGACGGGCCAATTATTTACCCGTTGTTGATGACTTTGTAGGGGACCTAAAAAAAGCCCTACCCTGTGGGCCAGGTAGGGCTTCACTAAAACGGCTATAAGTTTTGCATACGGCATCTGCTGTGGCTCATGACCACTCAAAATGAAGCTATCGATGAGATGCACCTAAAAAAATCTACTCATCTTTAGACTTGTATATTTTTTAACTCCAAATCTATAGCCTCTAAGACACACTTTCGGACGAAAAATCATCTCCTCCGACCTTCCTTTGAACTTCTTTCCAAGTACTTCATGTAGTAATTTTTGTAGACTCCGAATCGTAAGGGAGTAGAGCTACTAAAAAAGTATGAGAAAAAATTTTAAAAATAAAAAAATTAGGCACTAGTAGGAATACTCTGAATCTGAGCGTAAAAAGGAACAAATCTTGCTGCCGAAGTATATTCCTCACCTTGAATCTGAGCGAAACTCCTGTGTGTAGCCTCCATCATGTTCCTATGGGAAGAGGTGTTGGAAGAGGAGAGGCTGCCGTGCATGTGAAATAGAGAGGTTGCCATGTTCCTACGGGAAGGGTGAGGGGAGGACAAAAGTGGAAGGGAGGAGAGGAGGGTGGAAGGGAGAAATTTTGGATCTGGATCTGGAATTGAGTGGAGAGAGGGACGTACTGAGGTGAATTATATACCTTGCGGTACTCCCAAATTTGGATTTCGGAGTTGATGGGATTCTGAAATTTTGGATTTTAAAAAATTCATAGGTCAAGGGACAAACCTTGATACCTGGTGAAGTCATCAGTGACGGGGAAGAGTGGCCCATCACTGATGACTATCCTCAATGACAGGCTGGCCTTACCCGTCACTGATTCCAATCGTGGATGACTGTTTTTATAGTAGTGGAAGACCATTTCTTCATGTAAACAGGTTTTATTTGTAGTACTTTTACTTTATACATGAACCATCCAATTTATATCTTTTTAAAGAGAAGCAACCATCCTATGAGGCCAAAGCAATCCTCAATGGACCAACTTTCAGTTTTATGTCAAGTCCAATCAAAAACATTTCTGGAGCGTGCTGGAACACCATTTCTTCACGTAAACATGTTTCATTTGCAGTAAACTTTACTTCACACAGAGACCATCCCATTTATTTATCTTTTTGAAGAAAAGTAGTCACTAGCAGAAAAGCAATCCTAATTGGACCAATTTTAAGTTCTGTGTCAAGGACCGATCAACCTTTTGGTACTGTGATACAGTACGAACACTTCTTCAAATGGATTTGTTTAATGTGCGATAACTTTTATTGTTTATAGCAACCATCCAAATATATTTATCCATTTAGATAGAAGCACTAGTACAGAATAGGTCTTTTAAGACCCCTCATCGCACACGGTTGGCCCAAAACCGTCACCAATGTGAACATCGCACACGATCACTATTTTGGGCCAGTGTGTGATGCGCCTCGGCAAACTGGGCCGTGTGCGATGTGAGGCACATCGCACACGATAATTTTTTGAGAAACCGTGTGCATCACATCGCACATGGTTCTTTCGTAGGAACTGTGTGCGATGTGCCTCACATCGCACACGTTTGTTTCAGAGGTGCCGTGTGCGATGTGCTTCACATCGCACACAGTTATTTCACTCACATCGCACACGATTGCTTCGAAGGAACGGTGACTGTGTGTGATGTCTCGTCTCATAGGTATCCCGCATCAGTGACATATTTTGTTTGATGACCGTGTGCGATGTTGTAATTATCAGTGACAGTTAGTTTTGACAACCCGTGTGCGATATCAAACTTCTTCTATTTATACACGCGGGAACCCTAACAGTCTTTGGCACCGCGCTGTGGCCGCCGCCTCCTCCCCTGAGCCCGGATCCGGTCGCCGCCTCTTCCTCGAGCCCGGATTCGACCGCCGCCTCCTCCCCGAGGCCCCCCCGAGCCCGGATCCGGCCGCCGCCTCTTCCTCGAGGCCGGCGACCGCTCCTCCGCCTTGCAGCAGCGCTGGCGCCGATGGAGGCTGCCGTTTTCCGTCGCGTTTGTGACACTGCGCTGCACTGCACAAGACACTTCTTTTGGAAAGAGTGTCTTGTGCAGTGTAAACGCAATGTCACAATGGTGACGACGCTCTATTGCGGTTACACTGCACAAGAAAACTACGTGACGCTGTGGGGCATTCCCTCTAGGTACGTATTACCTTCCGAACCTCTGTACTTTGTTATACGCTGATTATACCGTGCTAAATTGTGAATTGTGACTGACATGATTGTGTGCTTCGATCAGAGGTCAAGATGAAGCCCGAGCCTAAGGGGAGGTGCACACAGATATCGCATTCTAGTGCGTCGTCACACTCTAAAGAGTCCATTTCATGTGAGAAAACATTGGACTCTAGCTAGCACTTTCTACCCTACAAGAGCAAGCCCTAGATAGTTCCTTTCCATATGAAACTGAGATGTGCAAAATTCTTTAGCAACTTGTGCGATGTCGAATGTGTTGTACATATATATATAATTGAGATGTGGAGTTGTCAAATTTGAGATGTGGAATTGAGATGCAGAAAATTCATTAATTTGTGTTGTGGATGCTTGTGATATATATTGTCCTGTGCATGCTGGGATGTTATTCTATTTTTCAGAGGTGGCAAGCGAAATGAACTGATGAAGCCAGAAAACATACAACGAAAACACTGTCTGGTATGTAAGTCTCATCACACGA